>VXAX01007721.1:284107-467197 GCA_013399835.1 Leptocoma aspasia | reverse complement strand
TCCTCCCGCACCTCGGCGGGGCGGCGGAGTGCCCGGGCGGGTGGCTGGCCCCGCGCCGGTGCTTGGCTGTCCGCCGGCCCCGCGGGAGAGCGGGGGCGAGCGCTGCTCCCGGCGGCTGGCGCGGGGGAAAGCGAGCGGGAAGGTGCGCGGCCGTGCCGGGCTGGGTGTCAGCCCGTGCCGTGCCGTGCCGAGCCGAGCCGTGCCGTGCCGTGCCCTCGGGGGGCGGCGCTGCTCCGCTCCGCGGTGTCCCTCCGTTTTCTGTTCAGCTCCGCGCCGTGTGTGTTTAGCGCCGGGCACCGGGGGAGGGCACGGGGAAGGTCCCGTCCCAAAGGCTCCCCTGCGCTCGCCTTTGCTGCCTGTTAATAGGGCGAGTTTGGGTTCTTCTCTGTTCCCGGCTTTTCCCCCCAAATCGTTGGCAGAGCACCCGACTTGAGAGTGTTCTCGAGCCCCGAGTGCCTCGGGCGGTGTTTAGGAGAGAGAGGAGCGCTGCGGGCGCAGAGCGGCCCTGCCCGTGCCCCTGCCCGGGTGGGTCTGCCGAGGATCAGAACCCCAAACCCGGGGATACAGTACCGCAGACTAGCTATCAGCGGCCGCCCCACCACGAAGGCCGCCGGGGCTCCACAGCGGTTACTTTTCGGCGTTTTGGGTGCTGACTTGGCCTGCGGAGATACATTGGATATTTTTGTATCTGTAATATATCTAAGATATATATAATATATCCATATATGTCAAGTGTGACAACTATTTGCCTCATTGGTGTTACGGAATAGAGGCAACAGCAGTAAAATAAGATACTTATTTTAACATAAAATTCTCGTTCATCTTGCAGCAGTCCTTGTTTCCTCTCTTGACTGAACTTATCCGAAGTAATTAGCCTCTCCTTCTGTTGCTCCTTGCTTTCCTCTCTTTCAAAGTTACAGTTGGGATTTTTTGACTTCCCTGCTGGGATGGTTGCTTCCCTTGCCCTACTCTTCAGCCTGTCACAAATTGCTACTGCTCTAATGCCTATGTAGCAGAAAGCAGAACAAGTTCATTCTTAAATGCTATTAAATATTGGTACTGCTACTCTGTTAATCACAAACTGTCTTTATAGTAGAATTACATCTATTACTAAAGTATTGATTTTTCACAGTGTTGCATTAAAAGATTATTTATAAAAGGTAAATGTAGATGTGTAGAATACTTACTTAGCTTTGGAGGGCGGTTGCAGTTCCACTTTTTTTAAAACAAAATTTTTCTGAAACTAGTTGTACAAGAAGCAGGTTGTCCCTATTACCTGAATGGGTTTGATCATAAGGGAAGCAGTCAACAAACAGAACTGTGGGGAAGAGGAGTCTCCTCAGTTACCATGTCTAGAAAGACTTGCTCACCAATGCAATACAAATGCTAAATTTTTATGATGGTGACGTTCTCTGGCATTATCCTGTGGCAAAAATATCTTGATAGGTTGGTGGCAAATACCTAATACATTTTTGTTTTCTAATTCATTAGAAAAAAATGTAATACTCGACATAGTTCTAAGTACACTTAACAGAACAGCTCATTTGAAGGACCAGCTTGCGATGATAAGATTAATTTTGTTTCATTAAACACTCTAATATTGCTGGCAGTGGATTCCTGGAAGAACTCTTAACACTTGTCATGTCTCTCTCTGACTTAATAAACATTTCTAATGTTTCCCTATCAACTTTTTGTGTATTCTAAGACCGGGACAGTTAATTATTTTAGGTCATAAATTTGGGTAATATCACAGTAACATGTTGTACTTTACAGTACTTGACTCTTTACCTTCATGCTTCCAAAATACTTTCAGTACAAAGTAAGATGCTGATAAAACTAGTCAAATGGTATGCTATTAAATTGCAAAGCTCCATAACTGCTTCTCAATTCATCATTTTGTATTATTGGTGTAATATGCTTAAAGCAGTAGACAGAAGCAACAAAAAAGTAGTATCAAAAAAGCTAGCGGTAGTATCATCATCTTCTTGAATATGTTCATGACTTAGCATGTGGTAAATCATGTTTTCATCCAAACCAGAAGTCTAAAATATCAGCTGATTTCTAAAGATTTTGGGTGGACTGTTTTTTTAGTAGTCAGTATTACAGCAGAGACAGTTGTGCATACTTTTCTAAGCTGTGACCTACTTTTTACACTGATGGGTAAATGATAGCTTTACATAGACACTGAAAGAGTAACCTTACATAGGTACAACACCAAAAGTCTTGTGCACAGAAGTCATTAATATTAAATTCTCCTAGGTGGACTAAATACCAGTACAGCGAGCAGTTCTTCTGTTTTGTCACTTCATTCACAAATAACATTTGTCATGCTGGCATCTATGCATTGGGGTATTTGTTCATTAAAACTCAACCAGTTAAAAGTAAAATGTAGTTTAGTGGTGATGAGGACTGCAGTTACCAATATTACTGTTTTAAATGAGGTAAATGTTAATTGTAAGTTTTATAAAAACCTTGTGGTGTGGGTTTGGTTTTAGTTTTTGGGGTTTTTTGTTTTTTTTTTTTTTTTTTGCTTGCTTGTTTTTTGACTGAGAAACACATTCCCTAAGCTTCATAACTGTGAACTTGAGAACTGATTTCTGTCAGAGACAGCACTGTGTGCTCATCTACTGAAAAGTTTGCGCAGGAAAAGGAGAGAGCAACATTTTTCAGTTGTTTCCCCAAAACTGCAGCTTTGAGTATATTAAGCAAAATATATTTATTTTGCTTCCTCCTTGTATTTGTTGGTGTTTGTAGCATTGGTTTCTCTTCTGGCTACCTATGTGTAGCAGTGCAGTGTACATTTTGTTCCATGGTGTTGAGTGCATGATGTTAGTCAGCAAGGGAGATTTGGCACAACACTGATGAGAAGCCATAGCCCTGGCAGTTTATCTCCTGATTGAAGCATCCCATAGCTTGGGCTGGAGTGTGGGATGGTTCATTTGAATAGGAATCAGTCAAATAACTCTCAACTGGGGTTGTCTTTTAAGAGAGAGACAGAGTTAGGCAACTTAACCCAGGCAAGGGAAGTGTCAGTATCAACTAGAAATGCTCTGCCTGCAGTTTTGTCTTGGAGTTGGATGCTTTTCCTGAGCTGTAGTGTTCTCTTGTTCTCGAAGCCTAGAAGTCAGGTGTATGTGAGCTTTCCTCATGACAAGTTGGAATTTATGGGAGGTAAATTATTCTTCTGTCGAGGTGTTTACTAAGGAGAAAGAGCAGGCACACAAGCAGTTGGAGTGGAGTAACAGATGAGCTGCAAGTTTCATCCTGACATACCTTGGGGTAATTTATTCAAATCTCCTCATACCCTAAGATACCATTGCCTTCAATCAGCGTGTACTGAACCTCACTGAGTAGTTCTAATTTCTATTATTAGCATTGTAATATGAAACTTAGTCACGTGCCCACTATGGGACTTTGTGTTCCTTTTCTTTCTTCTTTTCATATCTCTGCATTCATGAAATGCTATGAAATCAGATACTATAGAAAACCTTGTCTAATAGCTTGCTTTATAAAGCTTTTTTTAATCTTAATTTTTCTTCCTATTGTCAAACTGCATTCAAGATCTTGAAGAGCCTTCTCCCTGCAGAAAACACTGATACTCTGTATATAATTTGGTTGTTTGAGTTGTGCTGAAATCACTGTGATGCTGAAGTCTGGTCATGCCTGTCTGCCCGATTTTGGTTTAGATTTCCAAACACTACACACGAGTAATGGTAACAAAGGGTTCCCGTCTTCTGGGTCAGGAGGAATCAAGAGAGACTTGAAAACCTTGTAGGTTCTTGGTGCACTCCTGTACTGTTGTTCACCTGGTGAGTCTCACGTGCTCTTGGCTTACAAGTTAGAGATGTCCAAGCAAAATATGGGCTCTGGGCATACATTTGGAATACAGATTATCCATCTGGTACTCCTCAGGAAGATGTGAGGTATTTTTTATTCAGTTTCCAGAAAAAAGTTGAAAAAAATACAAGCAGAACTGTGTCTGCCTCTTCACTGGTCTTAGAATTCCTCTGGCTTTGTCTGTCACACTTCTGTGGTTCTAGAGCCTTCTTGTCTCACATTGTCTCACTATCCCTTCTCAGCATGTGTCTCCATCCAATAACAATACTTCTCCTTTTAAGAAATGCAGTTCTTCTGTCCAAGAGCTGTCACCACTGATTTAACAGAAGAGCATATCACTGCATAAGGGATGTGGGGGATGTCTGCAGGCTCTAGGTCCCTAAGTCTGAACCAGTACATTATCCTAATGGCCTCTGTTTGAAATGAAAATCATTAGGAGTGGTCTTGTCTGACATATCTCTCTGACTAAGTTCCCTCTGTTAAACTTCTGCAAATGTCTCTTCAATATGAAGATTACAGAACATTAGACAAGTAATGCAGTTTTACAAATAAGACAGAAATCCCAGAAGCAGTGAAGCTTGTGCATGCTATGAGCATATGTTAATATGTCATATTGGCTGTAATTTCATCAGTTTCCTCTCTTGGCAAGTTTAGGTTTGATACAAGCACAGCAACATATGTTAGGGGGAGAGAGAGTGTCCCAAGCTTTGAATTATGACTAAACACACTGCTGAGGAAACTGTGTTTTTCAGAATTTGGAGTTGAGAGGAACTCTTCAAGATAAGTGATCTCAATTCCTGTTTTAGCAGGAGGAGTATTAGACTTTCTACAAGGTGTTGTTTTGCCAAAAGTGAAATGGGTTCTTTTCCCTGCATCACAAAGTCGAAATACAGCCAAGCTAATAAGTTGCATGCCTGCTTGTATTGACCAATTCAGTGAACATGTTTCAAGAGGCAAGGTAGTAACCCTTGTCACAGCCACCTACTCTATCATCTTTGTCAACAACCAGCTTTTATCTTACTAATTCAAGCTGGTGGCTGGTGCACTCTGAAGTTGGTTAGGTAATTATTCTCAATCAATACTGTGTAGTACTAAGGTAGTAACTTACCAGCCATAGGTTCAGTCACTAGTTTTGTTTTTGGAACTCTCCCACTAATATTAAGTGATGTTGCTCATAGAAATTCATAAAAAGTGAAGCAAAAGCCAGTCCTCAATTCAAACCTCTACATGTGTGTTATCTTAGTGAGAGGTAAGGTTTTACAAGGAGTTCAAGAGGTTTTTAATAATTCAAGGTGAAAATAGAATCAGTGTGTTTTTAAGTTCTCTGCAAGAAGAAGAAAACTGAGTGTACAGAAAGTGGTTCCAACTCTTTGTTCTTCTATTGCAATGTAATATAAAACTAATATAAAACTAATTTCTTTCAGTTCATATAACCTTTCAAACAAGCTAAAATTTATTATAGCTTGTTATAATATAACAATATTAATTTCTGATGTTAAGGTGGACAATACGAAATATGCTTCACTTTTATATTTTCTGAAGAAGTAATGGTAAAATTCGTGTTAAATCATAAAATGCTTCAGCCTTTGTAGCTGGCAAATACAGTTGCAGTGTTTTGGTGGTAGCTCCAATGTTGGTGATTCTAACAGGTGCCAGTAGTACTAACCAAGGCTTGTGCCTCAACAATATGGTTTAAAGGTCAAATTAAACATGCATGTGCACAAAGTAAAGCTACCTTTTAAGCTTCTGTACAGCAAGATGCAAAAAGCCCCTTTTCTTTTCAAGTAATTTATTATTTATTCTGAACCAGACTTTTTTCTTTTCTTAGCCTGAGCAAGACTTTAAAAAATAGTTCTAGAGAAGGAGCAGCTCTAAGCAGCTGAAATCAACGGTGAAGTATTTCACCACTAAGTCAAATGCTGTTTTATTTGCACTTTGAAGTATGGAAGCAGTTATGCTTTGACATCTTGTTCATTGATTTCCTGCTAGCCTCTCCCTCCACCCCCAGAGAGATTTTAATCTGGTGTGTGCAGTGTTATGGAAAGCCAGCAGTTCATAACAGCAAGCTGTGATGAGTAACCATGGCTATTTCCCTAGCAAGTTATGTGATACAGTTACGCTCTCTGGAATGACGCATTTTATGAATCAAAGCTGGGAGCCTGAGCTGTGACTTGTATACATGTGGGATTTCGGACTGTAGTGTTGTTCTTGTGTTGTTTGCCTACAGCTCTGTGACTGTGGATCCTCTTGTTCAACATGGGGTGTTCCCCAGGGATTGGCCCAAGTATGCAGAGGTCTGATCTCTGCAGTTTCACTCAGTTTTGCTGCTGGTGGTTTTTTGGTTTTTGGTTTTTTTTTGTTTTGGTTTTTTTGTTTTTTTTTTTTAACTTAAGGTTTTTATTCCAAGTATTGGATGTATGTGCAGTTGTATTCTGTTTCTCTACATCTGTGTCCTTTCCATATTTTTTCTGATTTGGGGTTTTCTTTTTTTTTTTTTTTTTTGACATATTCTTACGTAGACGGGGAAGGACTATGCTTCTGGAACTATAATGGTGTAGATAGAGGCACAGCTTTTGATTGAGGCAAATGTGAACATGTTAAGGACATGCAAGTTGGTTTTTTTTTTTTGGCCATGGTTTCAATGCTAGTGGTTTGTCCGGAAGAAGGTATCTTCTTGACTGTGTTGCTGATATTCTAACTAGCACATTTAGAGACTGTAGTTAAAGCAGATTGTACTTTGGTCAAGTTGAAGATCAGCTAGCACGTGTTAAAGTACAGCTTGCCTTATCTTCACGTTGTTCTTTCAGAATACTAGAGTCCATGTGTACTGTAGGAAAGAAAAGCATCTTTGAACAACCTAGTGAGCACAAGCTGTCCTTATTGGGTTTCAGAGGTTGTTGTAGGATTAGATAATTTCTAGTTTTTCCACATGCTTTTAGCCATATATATATAATCTCAGTAAAGATTTATTAAAGTATTTTGGAAACTTGTTTAAAAACATTTGTCTGACATCCTGGCCTACTGAGTGCATCAAGTTCATAGTTATGGTATAGTTCAAACTTTTATGATGTCCCTAGCTTCTTATTTTTGGGTTCAGTGTGTCAGTGGATTGTGTTAATTATCGAAAGACTTTAAGGGGATAAAATTATTGAACTCTGATAGTTACCTCTTTCACATAGAATTGCCTGGACTACTGCTGTTTGATTAAGGTTTCCACCCTTTCCTAGGCCTAACTCAATTTTAAGTCTTGATATTCTCTCCATTTGTGAATCAGTGCAGTTGCTTATTGGAACAATCCTTCTATTAATAATAGTGTAAACCCAATTGCCATTATAGTATCTGTTCTGCCCATTGCCACTTCCATGACATTCCCAGATGCCTGAAAAAGATGTCACAATTTTCACTTGATGGAAACTCATTGGTGAGCTTGACTTTGGGTAGAACATAAACCACTCTAAAATCATCTTTTGCATTATTCTATTCATAGTTAGTTTGAAAAGAGATCATGTCTTTTGGGAATATTTTTACAGAAAGACCTTATTATTTTAATGATCATAAACCTTTCTATCTTCACTGCATGATTTTGTAAGTGTACTTTATTTTCCATGGTGCCTGAAAAGGTTGCTAAGAATTTAGGCATGCATGACTGCTTAGTTAAAAAACTTAAGTTTCCTATGTATTTAATAACACAATTTAAAAAATGCAATAGTAGAGCAAGACAGCATAGGCTCCTTGGAGAGGTATGCAGCATTTGATGGCTGTTTCATAGAATATTGTAAGCCAGTGATAAAAATCCAATATTTGTTTATAACTTAGAATTGTGGAGAGCAGTTTGGGGTGGAATCAATGCTTTCTGGTTTACTCCAAAAGTATAGGCAATTTGACGTATCACTGAGAAAATTCAGATATGCAAATATTAGGCAACTCCTAATTTGTGAAAATACTTGTAATACTATACTTTGTGTATATAAAATTAACTGCTTTTAATAAGACTGCACATAGGTGTAGGGTTTTATATTTGCAGCCACGATGGAGGTTTTTCCTTCTTGCTTTCAGATTTGTTCGACTTTAGCCACACAGTTTTTCTTTGAAGTAGTTGCCAGAGAGTTTAAAAAGTGGAGTAAATTTCTGTGGGGCCACACCATTCAGGGAGCACTACTGATATGACAAGAAACCAAAAATCCCTGACATATTTTAGAACTCCCCAGAATACTCTTGTAGTAAAACAGCTGTCCTAATTGTAGCTTTCTGTTAAGTAAATTCAATGTTTTTTAAGTTTATTCTCCAGCTTTGGTTAGTGTGCTTCCTATTCATGTTGAAAATGCACATCTGGAGAAAAGGTACCTATCTTAAGGCAGCTGGTGATTTGGCACTCGGCAGCTGATAAGGCTCCAGGATTAAGGGAAGCACAGTGGCTCTTGGTAACTAGGAAGTGATTCAGTGTCTAATAGTGGTAAAAGTTGCGGGTCGTGTGTTTTGTGGTTTTTGGGCTTTTTTTTTGTCTTACACCTTTTTTGAAGAGATAGCACTTTATTATTTTTCAGATAAATATTTAATCTTTCCATTCATTCGTGTGGTACGTGGTGCCTTTGACCAAAGGTACCAAGTAACTGATGTATCATGTTAAGTGTCCTGTTCCTGTTCAGTTACAGAGCCTGAACTGGCCAACAGCATTCTGCTTCTTGCCAGTGCACTGTGTGTATCAGGTAGTACCTCCCTGGAATGAATCGGGAACATCATGCTTTTGTTGGAGCAGGTTGCATAGGGTTGCAGCCTCACAGTTATTTCTCCTTGTCACTATGAACAGAAGAACACAATTACACAGTTGTTTAAAATCAGTGGTAAACTGGTAAATCTGTTTTTTACATGTTAATATATTGGCTTTAGATCCTGAGATAGCAGTACATTTGATTTTACTGTGAGTGTCATTCATCTAACTATACCTGGTTTCTAAACAAATTCATTTGACTTGTTAGCCATCAAAGGTCTTGTGGTAATCAAACAATGATGCAGTGGAATACGAAGTTGGGCATATTCAGAATTAGGAAAATTTTCTTCACCAAGTGAATTAGCAAGCTTTGGAACAGCCTGTCCAGGGAGGTTGTGGAGTCACCATCCCTGGGGATATTTAAAAGGCATGTAGATATGGCACTTAAGGGCATGGAATAGTGGTGTTGGTGCTAGGCTTATGGCTGGACTTGGTTGTCCTAGAGGTCTTTTCCGGCCTAAATGATTCTGTGATTCTGATAAAAGTAATTGATCATTGGAATAACTTCTTATTTGTGTTAACTCCATGATTCTGAAAACACAATATAAGTAATGTTTCTTCAAAACAACCCTCCATATTGGAGCAAAAAGATTGCAGAGGACTTGTGATTGTTTTATACAGGAAACCAATCTTTCTCATGATGTGTTCCCCATTTTCTTTAGCTTGTGAATAAGGATTCTGATCCTTTATTAAAAGAAGTTTTGAAAGATGATATGCTCTGAAAATAAAAATTTCAGAGATTAATTAAAGTGGTCTTAAAAGCAAGCTTCTAGAATCTTTTGTATTGGGGTGTAAAGTTAGGTCTGTCACCAAGTACTCTCAGGAGCAAGCAATTTTGTTACTATTATCAGTTACAACCTCTGTTACTTGTTAACCAGTGCATGCTGTGTTGGACTGACTTGGAGTAGTGTCGTCTTGTGTACTACGGTCATCTTTGTTTGGTTTAGCTTTTTTTTTTTTCTCGTTATCTTTTTTTTGTTTTTTTTTTTTTTTTTTTTTTTTTTTTTTTTTTAACTGATTACCCAGGAAGTAAATCTTTCCCAGTATAAAACAACTGGGTTAAAAATTCTCTTTTTCAAAGGGAAGGTAAGTAGCCAAAGACAATTACAAGCTGTGTTAACTGGGGATGTAGGAAATAAATCTTCATGTTGCTTAGTCTCCCAAGTGTCCAGCACTGCATCTTTATTATCACCTCATTTACCAAAGGCAAAAGTAGATTTTTTTGGCCCATGTTTGTCCCTCTGCCTTCTGTCCCCCAGACATTTATGAACACATTAATGTAAACACCAAGCAGGGTCTGTCTCCTCCACTGCTTGTCATCATAGAATCATTGAATGGTTTGGGTTGGAAGGGACCTTAAAGATCATCAAGTTCCAACCTCTGTGTTGTGTGCAAGGACACCTTCCACTGGAACAGATTGCTCAAATCCCCATTCAACCTGGCCTTCAACACTTTCATGGATGAGGCATCCACTGCCTCACCACTCCCACAGGAAAGAATTTTGTCTTAATATCTAATCTGAATCTACTCTCTCCTAGTTTCTAGGCATTCCCCCTTGTCCTGTCACTATGCTCGTGTAGAAGATTCCCTCTCCTTTTGTAGTCCCGCTTTAGAGACTAGAAGGCTAAGTTAATTTAATTAAGTAAAATTACTTCTAAGCTCAAGATATTATGCTTATCCTTATAACTTTTTTACAAAAGTAGATAGTAGCCCTGATGTTGTAGAAGTTCTGAAGAAGGTCTTGCTGTAGGTGTCACCTCAGTTGTGTGGATGGTCACAGCACTGCAGGAGTCCTGTGTGTATCAGTGTTCCTCAGCTGTCACGTGCCAGCACCTAGAGCTGAGAAATGGCCTCCCTTGCTTAGAGACGGCTCCCAGCACTCCTTGAAGCACGTTTGCTTTGCTTTTCTGGCAGTGTGGAGAAAAACTGGCTTTACAACCATCTGCATGTTATAAGGCAAAGTTGAACTTTTAACATGGGTAATAAAAAAGCCTGTTTTACGGGATTGAGTAGAGGCAACTTCAAGGCAATCAGCAAATGTGCCTCTTGCCAGCAGATAAGGTTAGTCAGCATGAGGAGCCTGGCTTTATTAATGTCCTTTTCCATTCCTTGAGATCCCTTTTGGCAGTTGATGTATGACAAGTAAACAAGGTGCAAGTTTGTGTTTCTTCATGCACTTCACTCTGATGTCCAGTGACCTCAAGCAACACTGAGTCAAATAAACACTCCAGTCCTGAGTTTTGCTGTTTAAAAAGCGTGCTGGTTGTCCATCCCTGCACCTGTAATGTTTGGTCCCCTTGGTTTCAACACATTTTATATGTATAATGTCTTAAAGACATCAAACTGTGAACTATATAAAGAGGTTACTGCCTGCCCTGGGGCTGGGGCTTCTGTGAGAGGCTCTGCAGATGCCTGCATTGCTCTGCCCACAGGGCAGAAAGTGAGCAGCTGCTTGACTTATGTTCAGTCACTCCCTGCACTGGTGCTCTCCACATCCTCTGTCTGATGGCTGGGCAGGACTGGCAGTACAGAGGAATGTGTGGGACTCAGCAAGGCCTGGGATCTGCGAGAAGAGGGGAATGGCTCAGGCTTGGAGATTCGGCAGCTGGGAATCCTAAGAGATGAGAGTAGTAGTAGGTGCATGCTCAGAGGTATCTGGGAATGCCTGTGTGACTCTCTTAGGATAGTGGATGGTGCCAGAGGTACTCACCTAAAGGGATCACCAATACATTACCAAGTTATTTAATAATAAATATAGGACTTGACCAGTTGCATCTATTACAAACCTGTAGTTACTAGAAATAAAAATTCTGCAGACATTAAATTCTATTATTCCACTTTTATTTGCAGGGTGCTTATGTTTACCGTTTTTTAAATTTTGTTTGTGGTTTTTTTTTCTTTCTTTTTTTTCTTTTTTTTAATTAGATGCCTGTATATAAGGGGAAAAATAATATTTGCTTTGGGAACTATTTAACTCTGGGAATAGATGATTATGTAGAGAGCTATTGAAGTCTTCCTTGCTGGAAGTATTCAAGGTTTGACCTGATGGGACCTTGGAGAATCTATTTTAAAGCCCTACTTTCAAGAACAGTTAGATCAGATGATCTCCAGAGGTCCCTTTCAACCTAGATTTTTCTATGGTTCTGTGATCTAGGTCATATATAGCCATGTTTTTCTAAAATATTTGTGGTAGCATGATGGAAATAGCATTAATTGTCTTAAAATAAAGGATATTTTTTCTGTTGAAAATAAATGTGGGAAATTAGTCCACCAATGCAATACTGTTGCCAGTATACAATGCTAAACTTACTAAAAGAATTTACATTGCTGTTCTATATTACAGAAATAGCTATAATGCTGACACTCAGTTATTTTTAATTTTGAGTAAAATTTGAGAGCAGAAAGAGCACTTAGTGAGGTTGCATCCTGTAAAGAGTTTGCTTGATGCACACCATGCTGCTTGAGTAGTATTTAACAACCTGGTTTCAAACCTAACCAGAAAGCATTTGGCTACTCCCCCCCTTTATTATTGGTTATATGTAAATGATGAATACCTGAATGAAGATTCTATGGCTGACGGCATGTTGTGTATGTGTATGCATATATGTGAAAGTAACATATATATTGATAGGTTTGTTGCAGAACAAATTGAGCATGTTAAGACAAGCTTATAAATGGTGGAGCTATATTTATTTCAAAACACTTTGAAGTAGGCATATCATGATTGTAGTTGGTTTCTGGGGGTTTTTTTGTTTGTTTGTTTTTTTGTTTTTTTAATTTGTTTGTCTGTTTTCCAAGTTGGCCAGCTGTAGAGGTTGGCCTTCCTGGTGTAAGTCTTTTCAGTTTTGTCCCAGCAGTTCACTGTAGAAATTGTTACAAAGTCAGTGTAATCTATTGGCACTCCCTGTATGACATTTCAAATTAGCCTTTCAAATTTTGCCAAGGTAATTCTGCTGTCTATTGGCTCAGGAAAGAATCCTGAGATCTGTGGTGATGTCTGTGCGTATACCGTGTAAAATTTGTACAGTGCTGAGAAGACCTAAAAATTTAGACCCGGCTTTCAGAGTGGAACTTAAGGATCTCTTACTGGATAACAAAATCCTGTAAGCTACTTCATGGGAAAGTATACTTAAGTATTCAAACCTTCTATGTTAACCTGTGACTGATTTGCATGTAAAATTGGGTGCAGGGACTGTTCGGTTTAGTTATGATTTGGCTTGAGCATATTTAGCAAGTTTTAGGTACTGTTTCCAGCACTTAAGTTTGCAATATAAGAGGAGTACATATATATATATGGATATACTTTACAAGCCTGTTTTATAATAACTCATCAGGTTTTTTTTTTTTCTTTTCATTAAGCTAGTAAAAGTATTTCAAGCAGGGAGAACAACAGTTACAAGGTCAGCATTTCTCTAAATGAAACCTTTGTATTTTTTTTTTTTTGCCTGGTGTTGCTAATGATTATTTTCTTTGTTGCTTGTTTAAATTATTTGATATCTTTCTTTTCTTGGCATTTAGATCAGTCCTACTTTTTTTGTTTTCCTGGCACCTAACCACTTTAGGACTTGCTCTTGAAGTGGGCAGAAATGTGTTTGCATTGTGCTTGCCTTCGAGAAGAGATGTTTGATGTAGAAGTTTCTTATTCTTCCACGACTCCTTAGCATAATTGCAGCCATCACAGACCGTGTTCAAACAGCGCTGCTCCAGGCACTGGTGTGCTGTCACCTTTCTCTAGATAGCTAGATTTATAATTAACTACTGTTTGCACAATTACAAATATTATAATTTAGATGACAGCTCCCCTTGACAGGTCAGGGAAGGGGGGAAGAAGACCTTCACACGGATTAGTCCTAGAATGGAGGAGCTGGTGGTTTTGAACGCCTGCTGCCAGCACTGAGCCCGCTGTCCCGGGCAGGCAGCGCTCGGGCTTTCCCTGGAGTTTGTTCCGGGCGAGGGGGCCCGCTGCGTTAGCTCAGCTCGCAGGTGCTCTGGGAACACCCCCATCTCCGGGCGGGCTTTGGGAGCCTCCTGCCCGGCCCTGGTTAATGAATAGCTTGGAGCTCCGTGTTCCCAGAGCGGGGCAGGTTGGCGGTGTCACCGCGGCAGAGTGTGCTGGGCTGCGGGCCCTGCAGCCACGCTTTTGGGGGCGGCAGTGGGCCCAGCACAGCCAGGCTTCTCTTCCAAGCTCAGTTTTCAAGCCTCTTTTGGAGGTTTGCATGGCTGAAAGACAGAGGAAAGTAGCCATCTAAAATCTGCATTTTTGAATTTTTTAATGCTTTCTTTACTGCATTTGTAATGGGAGTTGTGTTACTGAATTTCTTAGGTTTGATAACACTTCGTAGTAGCTGGACTTCTAAATTTAGGAAAAAGTGCTACAGCCTCCTAAGGATTTAATTGTACTTGAACTGCATTGATATTCTGCTCTTTTTGCTTTCCAAGTGTTTGCTTAATTGAGCAAAACAGGGTTTTTTTTTTTTTTTTCTGAAGCAAATTACAGTATGATTCCTATGATTCCACCTCCAAGAGTAAGAATGCACATTCCTTTCTTACAAGCTTGGTACACTACAGTGCTTTTCTAATTTTGTACATCTTTGACAATGTTGCCGGTTTTCTCCTTCATGGTTTTAATATTGGTCATTGAGCAAAAGGTTCTTGGAGATAAGAAGGTGATAGTTTGCTAAACTGTTGCATGCTGAAAGCTTGGGGTAGAAGAAAGTAATTAGTATGGTCTGTGATGGTGGTTGTAATATATATATTATATATAATAACACTAGAAAGAGTTATCATCCTTGTTCTTCTGAGTTTTCATTTCCCTCCCCTTCTGGAAATATTAATAAGGTGGAGCTGAGGACTTGGTCTCAAAGCATTGAAAGTGAATGATGGCAAAATATTTTATACTGTGGCAGGTCAAACCTTTATCTGTAAAATAAGGTGTTAAGACCTGTATTTAAGTGTAGCAGTGCATGTCTGGCACAGAAGTTAAGGTGTGTATGTGGTCACTGTTAGCTGTCTGTACACGAATAATTTGAGTCATGTTGGAGAACAAGGTGACAAATTCAGTAGTAAGAGAATACCAGATAGTTGAATGAGATGCATCTGACTCCTCACCCAGCTGTGCAGATAACATTTCTTGAGACTGGCTGGGACTTAAAAGAGGTGCTTTCAAGGAAGCACTTCAGACTCAGCATGAAATCATGCTATCTAACATTTATGAAGGGAAACCCACAAAAGATACTGAAACTTCAGTGGACATTTAAAAAAACCAAGCCACCATGACCGCCCAAAAAAACCCCAAACCAAAAAAAAATGTCCCAAACACCATATTTTATTTCACAATTTTCTTGGCACCGATCTAGTTCTTCAGGAGCAAACTTCATTCATTTTTTTAAAGATGCCAGGTAATTCCCCTTCACTATCTTATGTAATTTCTTCTTCTTCCAGCCTCTGCATTGTTGTCATACCTGTGTTACCATTTGCTTTGTTCCATCCCATTATGTTTTTATTCATCCAGTACTTGTTTTTATGCCTGGTCTTCTGCTTATTCTGCTTGAAACCCCCTATATTCTTTGGAGCCTGTGCTAGTTCCTGATCCAATTAGTCTTATCAGTTGTGATTTATTGTTGCATTTGAACATCATCTGATATAATGCTTTTGAAATTTATGGAAAGGGGAGCTCTTTCTTCATGAATGTGATAAGAAATAAATCAGGAGGCATTCCCTTTTTGATTTTTTTCCTCAAGTTTTTAAAGGGCTTCCCAGGCAGAGCTCTGCTATGAAATGCTCTTAGACCTCCCTTCCGAACATGCTGGTGTGATTCACTTTGGCTGCTTTGTGTTTGCTGGTTCAGGGTAGGCAGCCAGCTTGTCATTGCATTCAGTCTCCAGCAAAACTCTCCTACC
Organism: Leptocoma aspasia; assembly: GCA_013399835.1. Lineage (NCBI taxonomy): Eukaryota > Metazoa > Chordata > Aves > Passeriformes > Nectariniidae > Leptocoma > Leptocoma aspasia. The sequence goes on along the minus strand of VXAX01007721.1, from coordinate 451,693 downwards.
AATTATTCTTTCTAGTCTTGCAAATTGCCTTTACTTTGAAGGAATTTCTGTTCTTGTCGTGTTGCTTCAAGAGGGGGACTCGATGCTGCATGAATTTAACCTGGTTGAAGGTTACATACCTTGCAAGTTTTGGCTAGATTTAGCAGTTAATTTGCAGTGCCTGCTGAAGCTGAATCCCCACCCCATTTTTGCAAGGGACAAACTTGCTTGGGTGAAATACTACGTTTTATTAATAGTAGGAAAGCGTATGTGGTGTAGGTCAGAATTTGTACTTTGATTCCAAAGATCAGGTAGCAGTTGAGAGCATTCAGCATGTGTAAATATTGATGTCACATTCAGAAAGCTTTCGTGGGCAAGCAGACCACTTACTTGGTCATGAAAAGGTACATTTTGCACTAGGAAAGCAATTAAGATTAAATAAACTAAGCTGAGTATTTTTATTTAGGTGTAATTTAGGGTAGGCAATCTGGAATAGGGGTAATTACCTTTGTTACTGATTACAGCATAAGCTTAAATATTAGAGGTCTATGTAAAGGTTTAGCTAATAGCTTTCAAAATCAAGTTCCTAATCTATTTTATTCAGTTGCTAAGGTAAAATAAGCTTGATGACATTGAAGAACCCATTTCAAATTAATTTCTCCTATAAAGCTCTCCTGATGATCACTTATTTCCAGGAAAAAAGGCTGGTTTGTCATTGATTGCTGTACTGCTTACTTTTGGTCAATTTACTAGTCTTAAGCAAAACTAGAAATACAGTACAGTGTTTTCAAGTAGTCCTTATTTTGATGCCTTTCCTTTAAAATGCACTTCTGGTGTGTTGCTGGGTCATGAAAGAAACACAAAGGCAAAAAAATATTAGTAGTTGTGGACTTCTGTCCTGTTTTTCATTCCAGCTGTTCTGTGATCATGGCTCTAACCTGATGAGATGCTGCAGTCAATCCCTGCTACCTTTCCCAGCCCCTCTACATTAGGTTTTGAGGAATTTGCCTGTGGGGAGGCATTGCCCATTACCTCTGCCTTGCAAAAGTGCTGAGCAGTGAGGAAACTGGGAGCGATACCAGATCTCAGCACTGTAAGCAGAGCTGTCCCTTTTTTGCTCCTGTTTCAGTATAAACCAGCAATGCTGGCCTAGTGCCTGCATTCCTCTGTAATCGGTTGCCACAGCATGCTAAGATTGCTTTGTGGGAAGTAGATAAACATTCTACCTGCCAGCCAGGAATACAAAAACTGAAATAGAAAGGCTTGGGGAATGTCACATCTACTTGGCAAAATTTGGTGTGTTTGAAAATGCTTGGCATTGTCTTGTGCACTGAATGATTTGAAACTTAAAAACCAAACTAGCCTCTGAATTATAAACTGAAAAATTGCAGCAGTTGATACATAGGGATGTAGTCTCAAAAATGAGATTGTTTAATTCTGTCAATTATGTGATCTTGGATGTGCATGGAAATTTTAACAACCTTGTAAATAGAAGGTTGAAGAGACTTGCATTACTTCAGATGGCAACAGGGGGCTTTTTTATAAATGCCAATTTGCTGGATTGCTGTGTTAAAAAGGAACAAAAATTACCTAAGTGGGGTGAATTATTTGTGCCAGTGCTATATCCCAATAGGAGAGTTGGAGAAGAAGCAACGAAACACCAAAAAACCTAAACCAACTCCCCTGCCCGTTTCCCAACAAAACCAAAGTATTACTTCACTCAAGAGCAAGCAGTTCTTTACCAGACTCCTTTACAAAATCTCACTCTAATCCATTCCATTTTACTCCCCCAAACTCCAGTTTGGTTTGTGTGGCTCATGCTCACTCTCCTTTGGTGGCCTCATGGCAGAAGGTTTAGCAGGTATTTGTCTAAAAGCTGGCCCAATATACTCACCCCAGCCTGGGATGGTGGAGGAATACTCTGCCTTCCCTGGTCTGGGGAGGTGTCTGTGCTGCCAGGGACATGGCTGTCCAGCCTGAGCTTGGCACCAAAGCTGCGTTGAATCCTGACTGGGAGGTTGTTTTCTGTCTCTTTGGGGACTTAATTAATGTGTTGAAAGGAAGAAAATGACCAAGAGATAGCTGCCACTGGGTTTGCAGTGGAGGGAAGATGCAGGAGCATCTGTTTTAGGTGAATGCTTCTTGGAGGGGTCTCCTTCTGGTGTAGTGCACCACGGTCACAGAGTGTGTGTTAATGTTGTAGGGTGGTGAAAACATTGCCTAACAGGGATGTAAAGATGTAAATGTTTAGATTTTGCTGGTTTGAAACATACACTGTTTAAATACTGATGGAAAACCAGAAAGCACAAATTGTTTGCAAGCTAGGATGTGTTCTGTAGTATGTTTACTCTATTTTTTCCTTCACTGTGTGTAGGAATTACTTTATTCATTTTAAGTGAGGATGTCCAAACACATACAGGAATTGGAAAAATGTTATCCAGTCTGTGTGGCAGTGTTGCTTTTTTTTGTTTGCCTATTCTCTTTGTGCAGAGGGAGGAGGACTTGTGCAAAAGCTACAGAGCTGCAGTCAGTGCTACTGCAAGTCCTGGAGAACAGTTTGATCTTATTGATAACAAATTCTTGTGATACTAGATGTTTTGAAGCCTGTGGAACAACCTGAAAAGGGAGGAAAGTGATGTGCTTTGGTAAGCTTAAAATAAAAATATTTCTGTTAGTCATAAATGGGGGAGGAAGATGAGATGAAGACAGGAAGGAATGGCAGTAAGCTATTCATCTCTGGCAATTGTTTACAAAATGTAGGTGTTCCTAGACTGGCTTTCCATAGTGTGTGTTTGCCTTTTCTTCTTGACTTACAAATCGTCATGTAATGGGTTGGGTTGGGAGTGGCCTTAAAGATCACCTAGTTCCAGACCTGCTACCATGAGCAGGAATACTTTCCACTAGACCAAGTTGCTCAAAGCTCTATGCTGCCTGGTCTTGAACACTTGCAGGGGTGGGGCATCCACAGCCTCTGTGGGCAACCCATTCTAGTGCCTCACCATTCTCATAGCGAAGATTTTCTGCCTTGTAAAAGGTTGTCAATTTCCTGGAGATGTTGTTCTCCCTTAGTTGCCTCACAGGGCAAGTAAACTTCTTGCATGAACATCTTCAGTTTTGTTAATCTGAATATATAAAACAAGATATTTTGGTCGAAGTATCAGGAGGTGTTTCAATTTTATCGTGTTGTTTAGGTTTTGATTCTGAGAAGCAAGTCTTCTGCAGCACATTTGCAAATTCTTTCCTGAAGAACATGAGGTAGAACTTTGTGTAATTCCTTCAAGTAGTTTTGCGAGACTTGAGGATCTCCTGAGCTTGTCATTTTGAACTGTCCTGGAGTATAAATTGCATTATAGAATTATAGTCTCTAAAAGAGACACTTTTTTCTGTCTATACAGCCCGAAGTTCCCTTCATAACATAACTTTCAATTTCCAGATTGCTATTGTGTCCTTCCTTTTTCTTTTAAAGGAAAAATTGCTGTGATTTGATTATTTTACCATTTTGTCTTTTTCAATAGTATTCTGTGGTTAGCTGCAGATTGCCTGTACTGTGCTCCTAATCCCTCTGAGGAACTTTTGAAGCCATAGGTTTTATAATAGAAGTCTTCTGTCATACTTAACAGAATATATTTCAAAAACTTGTGTCAGAATGTGTATTATAAAATATATGAAACAGGAATGTATACAAAAAAGTTGTGTGAAGTTTTAAGCTTTAGGTTCTAAAAGAAATACCTGGGTTCAGAAAGATAATTCATAGAAATTCTGAAGAGTTTTTTGTTCATTAACACAATTTACAACACAGGTTTTCTTCTGAGATCTGAAGTGTTTTCTTGCAAAAAGTATGGACTGGGTATTTTTGCTGCCAGTGATGAGACAGTCCTGTTGAGAAGCAGATTGAGTATTGTCCACAGTGGAATACACTGGGTAACTGTGGCAGGTCTTCATCCGCTACTCAACTGCGCCCATGCACGAAGGAAACTTCAGTCATCTGTAATTTCAGGCTATTTCTTAATTTCAGGCTATTTCTCAACAATCCACCAACCAAAGCACTGAATTTTGTGTGGAATTTCTGTTTTCTTTAAAATCTGAGTTAGCTTTCCGTGGCATTAGTACTCCTTAATACTCTCACAGCCATGATCAAGGTGTTTTCTTTCTTTCTTTCCCCCTTGGCAAAAAATGAGAGTCACCGCTGCCAGCAGCATCCTTCTGAGCTGACAGATTTAAGGGCCATTCAGTCCTTCTGTAGAAGAACAAGTTCTAAAGTGTATCCACAGTCCAGTTACCTACCCCTGCTTTTTCAGAGTTTTCAAAAGTATGCTTTGGCAATTATTTCTGTCATGGTCCGAGTTCAGTTTGGGGAGGAGGAAAGTGACAGGCTCACAAAATGTCAATTGTGCCAGCAGCAGAAATAGAATGTGAACATTTAGATCCACAGCCTTGTGTTGAGTCTATACTCTATTCTGTCTACAATCTGCTGTTTTCCTGCTCCTTTAAAAACAGCCTAAATTTCTTTTGCTTTGAAGAAAGAGGATGAAATGTGAGGTACAATGACATCAGTCTTGTTGAAAAGTCTGAAATCTTTGATAACTGTAGCTTTGACATACAAATGTACTGTGTTAATTGGAGGCAAAAATTATAAAAGGTCTCTTTTATTTGTCTGGTTAATATGTACAGGAAAAAATTACTTTAGAGATGTATTTGAGATATGAGGAGAGGATTGTTTTAGAAAGTTGGTGTTTGGGGTTGTTTTTAACATGCCTGTACTCATAAGAGGCATTATCTGCAATTTGTGATTTTTTTTTTTTTGTAGGCCATTGTCATGCTGCATTGGAAAATGAAATGTTTCAATGTAGATCAGTAGTCTTTTAACTCATAGGAGGAGGACGACAGCTGAAAGTTACTATCAGAAAAGAGCATGTCTCACACAGAGAACATTATATAGGGACTTGGTGTTTTTCTGACACTCAGCAACATTGTCAAAAGTGAAATTTATATGTATTCGTTTATGTTACTCTATAGGAGGTAGAGATTTATATTAACCTGCAAGCATAGTGGATAGTGTGAGATTTGTGTGAATAATCCCTCTTTTACTTTAAGTTGTTTTTAAAACCAGTAGAACAGGTAGTTTCTAGACTGTTTGATTGGTATCATACTATGGATATAGTAAAAAAGTAGAATTTCCCTCTAAAAGCAAGTTTTGGAAATATGTTTTAAGCCTTAGAGCTTTGGTTATTTTTCTACATCTCTTCCTGAATCTGTCATGCAGATGATTACAATTCTGCTTAAATATAACAGCTTTACTTGGCAGGAGAATTGACATGATGGTTCTTGTTTCATGTTATGTGTCATACCAAAGTTTCATGACACACAGTTCATTGCTAATAGAACATGAGGTCTTTTTTGTATTTCACTTTAGGTATGGTGATTAATTTGATAACTAGGATTTCAGAATATTTTCGTTGCTTGTATTTATAAATTTCAGTGGTGAATGCTTATTTACTTGGTTTTGAAAATTTGAAGGCATAAATTATTTTATCTATATAAACTCATATATTTATGCGAAATGTTGATAGCTGGGCACTTCAGTGCTCAGCTTTCACTTTGGCTCAGTGTTCACTTCCACTCTTCAGTGTTGTTAGTGTAAGGCACTACCAAGCTGGGGGAGGGGAACTTCAGCTTTCATTCTGCAGTTTTTATTTTGAATTCATGCAACATTGTTAGTTACCTCCCAAAGGCATTATTTGGAAAATAAAGTAGTGGTAGCCCTTGCATTTTTTGGTGAGATTATTTTCTTTTGTTCTGTGGTCTGCTTAAAGCTGAGGCAGGCAATAGAGGAAGCCATAGAGTTCCTGAATGCTTTGATTGTCAGGGTGCAGGAAGTGAAGCAGCATGCTGTTTGCTGCCCCCAACACACTGGCTGAAGGTGTTATTTTTTAAATGGCTTTTAAAAATAAACATCATAAAGATCTCTGACATGAGCACTAAAAACTGCAAAAAATATGAAAGCATTATAAGTGTGTCTTGTTCTCATCTGTATTTCACAGTATTTTAGCAGTGTAAGGAGCAGGTCTCTTGCTTTTTCTTTCCACTACTTTTTCTGCTCTCTCCACTTGTGCTAATCCTGTGTCTCAGGTCTAGCAATAATGCTTCATTCTCTTTGAAATGACACATTGGATCCTACAATGCCTTACCTGCATGGTTTTATTGTATATATGTAAAAGAACATTTGTGAAATTGGCATGACCAGATTTATACTCTTGAAGTTTGAGGAGTTATTAATAAAATCTTGTTTGATCCTTTGCAAATGTGACCAAAATATTTACCTCAGAAATTGGAATAAAGGACGTTAAAAACACAAGATCTGAGCAACACTGAAATTGATGGTTAGTATTGTTTTTCCACCAATAAGCTCTTCTAGAATTTACCTTTAGGTTATCTGATTTCAAGATTAAGTTTTCAGATAAGCAGTCTTTGCTGCTGAACATGTTGCTGAAAGGCTGGGATAATCCCTCTAACCCACAGTCCCCCATGTAAAGGCTATTACTATGTAAAGAGTATGGTTATTTTGGTCAAATAATCTCTATTACCCTGTGATGGCAGCCTGTTCTGCTTCTTCGGTCTTAACAGTAAGAACTATTGGGATGTCTGAAGCTGTGCATGTTTTATGACTCTTTGGGTAAAAATATTTTGGGTAAATCTTTGCTGGTAAAGCACACCTTTTTCAGAAGGGGACGGGGAGAGGAAGAATGGTCTTAGAAAAGTTGGAATGAAATCTTTGTCTCTAAACTTGTATTGGAATGAGTATATATATATATACANTAAGGATAATTTGGTCACTTAGTGTTTTTACTCTGCCACAGTAAGATGGTCTCTGACATAAATAATGTCCCCAGTGCAGCTGCAGTGCACATGAGTGTACATGTAGGTCCCAGGCAGCAGGACTGAAATAAGGATGGGTGGCTTATTGTGGTGGGTGGCTTTTCTGCACCAGATACTGCAGCTGCTCATGCTGCTTGCATTACCTTCAGTATGATATTGGTTTAGTGGGGTCTCAGTGACATGTCAGTCAGGGTACTGTATAATGCTTTTATAATGCTTTTTATAATGTCTTTGACATTCATGTGTGGTCTTGCTGAATCCAGAGTTTAACATAACTGGATTTCCTCTGAAAACACTTTGCAATATGGATTTACCAGGGTTGTGTTATAATGAAAATCTATTTGAAGTGCAGGGAAGGCTTGCAAATCACTTTATTACTCAATTTTATGCACTAATTAAGCATCTAACCTCTTGTAGTGGTGTAGGGATTTTTAAAAATTTATTCACCTGCATATATTGGATTATCTTCTAAGAGGCAATGACTACTGCAGATAGGTAGGTACCTGATTTCTAGACATAGGAACAAATCTAATTTATTTACTTACTGGCTTTTAAAAGTGAAATAAGCTAGATTCCAATTCTGTGCCGATTAGAAGAGGAAAGAGTATTCACAATTACTTGTGGTTTGGTTTTTGTTTTTAGAATGAGCCTTTCTTCCTTGTACCTACCTTCATTAAAACTAAAATGCTTTGAAGTATGTTCTAAATAAACAAATAGAGGTGTCATAGTGTATGTGGTCTACCCTGAAGGCTTGTTTGTGGGTGAACTCCAGCATTAAGGGCTATTAAATGAAGAAGAGGTATCATATTTTACTGTGGAAGGATGTTTTCTCTTTGCTCTGTACTGGTTTTGGTAAATTATGGGCTGGCAATATTTGTTATCAAAATGCCTACGCTTTTTGCTTATATGGGCTAATTTTCTGTGAAGAATCTCAGCCTATAGTTTGTTGTTTTCTTGTGGTTTTTTTTTTTTTTTTTTTCTGGAAAACCTGACGATAACTAGAGTGATTGAAGCCTTATTAGTGCAATTTTTGATAACATTCTTAGAATGCTTTGCTAGACCTATTGGTTACTTACGTGGCAGATAAATAATTTTGCTGTTCTTGAAAATATCATAGGTGTCAGCCACTGGAAACAAATCTAAGAAAGCCAAATCTTTAATTTTATTAATGTTGATTTTAACCTTGGTGTGAAGAGTCTCTGTTATAATGATATTGCTGCCTTTCTTAAAGAGCAGTGGTTTGGAAACTTGCAGCTACTGCTTTGGAAGTTGTGCGTGTATCTACACACGTGCACCAATTTTCAACATGGATATTAGCATTTATTCCTGTTCTAAGGAAGACCATGCTGCAACAAGTCTTTTATTCTTTGCATCTCAGTTTGGAGGTATTTTTATACCATAAGCTGTAAAGCTTAATCATCTAAGGCTTTCATGCTTGTTCTATATTTATGGTTTAATTGCCTTGGATTGGATTTTTTTTAGCTTTTATATTCCAAGTGGTGTGAAGTTTCATCATGTTGCTTCTGGCTTCTACACTTACTTTCTATATAACTTACATGAGTATCTGAGGAAAACTTTGTGAGGAAATAACTACAAATAAGGAGACCTGCACACACTGCTCAAAATGAAGTTTTTTTTTTACTTTGGTTGTTGCTTTAGTAATGCCTGGTAATTTGTATTGTGGTCAATACCTCTTGGGATTTTGCCAAACAAAATAGAAGAACTAATTTTTTTATTAATAGGGAGGCATCTAGTTTCTTATTGGGAATGTAGAAAAGATGAAGCATTTCTTCAGCAGAAGGTGAAAGCAGAACCTGGTTTTCATACATAGTGAATTAAGCATAATTCTTCTATTTGGAAAATCTGGCTGAATAATTTAGTCGTCGTTAAGACGCCCTGGCTTTGAGATGTGTAAATAATTCTTAACTACACGGGCTGATGCATGCTGAAGAGCATTTGTATCAGTTGTCTTAGGGATATACATTGTTACAAAGACACCTTTACTTTGTTATACCTCTTTCCATTCCCGTATAATTTATTTTGTACCTTTTAAGTAAAGGAACAGATAACCGTAAAATGTAACTGTTATCAAAAGGACACACACGGCTTGGCCATGTCTTTAGTACCGCTGTTTTCCCCTTCCTTGTCAGGGGCGGTCACTCACACTATGAAAGTGGGTTGGAAGCACTATCCTTTTGTAAATGGGATTCCCACAGATTCTGTAATATATATGATTTTTGAGAGGCCAACGTTTTCAGTCAAGACTGTAATAAACTGAGAAAACTTAGTGCAGTAGTCTCCTCCTAGAAAAAACATGAGTGCACCCATTTACAGGAGTAAATTGTCCCTATTGACCCCAAGAAATGGAGGTAATAAATGATTTATTAAAAAAAAAACCAAACAAACCCTCAAACAATCACAAACACAAAAAACTATTAACAGTTATACACAGTGTGATTATATGTAGAAGGTCCTTGAGTGTATGCTCAGCAAATCTGCCCTTGATTTAATTGCTTGATAAAAAAGTTAATGATATTAATGGAGCGTATAAATTCAGCTTTTTAAACAGCAATTTCCGAGCAGTTGGAAAGAAATCAAATGCTGGTATGGAAAAAAGGTATTTTTAAAAGTCAGTCTTCAATACAAAAGATGAGGAAAACATGTTATTTTTGTTCTGCTTGACTGCAGCATTACTGTAGGAGAAGGCATGCATAACCAAACTTGTCCAGAAAAGTGTTTAATGTACTTGGAAAACATTAACTTCTTTCCATAGCTGTACTTGTATCTGTTTCTCCTGTAAGCCTACTGCATTATTTCATTATGGGATAGAATTCCACATGTTTGTTTTATACTTTATAACTGTGAAAATAAATGTGTTTTGGGGTAGTTTTGTTTGTTTGTTTAATTAAAATATACCTCCAAAAATCCTGGATTTTTTTAGGAAAAACATGCTTATTTTATGGAAAGGGAAAATAATATTGAAGTATTGACTTGTTGATAATGTTAAATTGTCTTACAGGTTTTTTAAATTTGCTTTTGTTTCTGAATCAGCCTCCTTCCTGAGGCTACAAACAGGAACTGAGATTTGCATGTAATGGCTGGTTCTGGTTGCTCAGGGCTGAAGGGTGATTGCTAGGGCTTAAGAGCCCTAGTCTTAGGCTTCTGGTCCTGCTGGGGGTCTCAGTGGCCCCTCTGCCTTCCCCAAAAGCAGTTGCCATTGCAGCTTCCTTCATATGCTTCTACATGTTGCGCTGGGGTCCATAAGCCAGTCTAGTAATCTGGCCCAATTTAAAATACAGCTTTAAACAGCTCACTTACGGATGAAGAGTCATGGAGCAGGTGCCAACAACTCAGCTGCTCACCTGTCTCCTGTTCTCCTTCCCTTGCCCTTTGGGCTAGGGATTCACTAAGTTGTTTCCTTGCAGGCTTGCTGAGCATGCGGCACGCTGAGGTGGGACGTGCAAAGTGGCGTGGGCAGGTTCCTGCGGTGTGACACCCGTAACACAGCTCCCTGAGGAGCTCACTTTGCACAGTGGTGCTCAGGGCCACGGAGGTGGGAAGTAGAAGGCGTGGCTTTCCCTGCTGGGGACTCCAGCTGGTGGCAGTTTCCTAGGGCTTGATTAGTCCCCTTGAGCTCCAGTTGACTGATAGCTGTGGCATCCAAACGCTCAGCCATTTGTCCCTGTCTTGGCACAGTTCCTGTGGTCAGCTGGCTTTGTCGAAGACAGCCTCAGCTGGGGCTCATTGCATGCTGTAAACACCAACCATGAACTCTGTTCCTGGTGTGATTTTGCGTAAAATGGTAAAGATAAAGGAATTGCAGGTTTTCATTTGTGAGCCCAATGCAAACTGGTCACGCTAGCAGGTTTGAATTTCTCATGATGAATTTCCAACTTGCTGCTTCACTTGGGGCACTGGGCATATAACCCAGCATCCAGCAGATCACCTGGAGGTGTTAAACCAAAGGTAACTGAAAAACTAGCACAAGACTACAAATTTCAAACTAAGCACCTCTCATTTTATAATGAACTGCAGTATGCATGTGTTACTGTTATTTCTTGGATAGTTAAGGTTATCCGGGAGACAGGCTGGGCTTCCTACAGAGGGACCATGGTATGAAATGGACCTGTAATTACTTGTGCTACTATGCCCAGTCACTTAAATAAAAATCATCAATTTGGTTTATCCAGATTAATTTTTTGCAGTTATAAGTTTTCTTTTTTTGTTGCTGTTTTTTTCTTTTTGTTTTTTGCTGGATAGCAAGCACATAAATGTTATTGATGCTATTTTATTTGCTTCTGCATTTGAAACTCGAACAAGTGACTGGCAAGATTTGGCTATATTGTACCACTTGAAAAAATAATGCTCTGCTGGAGAGGGATTAGGGTTAGGTATCAAAACATCTGAAGGGTCTCCAAGTGTAGCTTAACCTGAAGCATGCTCTGCACCAGGCCTGCAGGGGCTGAGCGCTGTTTGCTCTCTCTCTGGGTAGGTCAGGAGCAGGGTGCTGGAGACTCCTGTGGATTGTTGCGCTCTGCTGAAGCCTGACAAAGTTTAAATATAATTAGGGCATAGGGAAAGGGAAAGGTAGAAGGGTAAGATAGGTTGGGCATTATAAGCAAAAGGGCTAAATTGCCTTTTTTCCCAGGAATGGAGAAGTCTGTGTGCCGGGACCATTAGGCGTCGCAATGCGGACCAAGCCCTTAAGGATAGGCTGATGAAGCTTTGAATCTGGCTACCAAAACATTCTCTCTCATCTAGTGGCTGGCCCACAGTGAAGGATAACCTTCCATTTACCCATCAGTGGACTAGTGGGTAGAGAGCTATTTCTGCAAATGAGAAGGGATTTTTTGCCAGCTGAGGTGGAGAGTGGAGAAAAGACTTCGTAGTATAATTCATGTAGTCACTTGACTTTTTGGTGAAAGGTGAACACAGTGCTGAATAAATAGTTTAAAACCTAGCTGCTAGAAAATTAGTTAATGTGAGATTGAAGGCTTCCTCTACAATCATAGTTTGTTGTCAACTTTTTGTATACGCTTGTTAATTAGATAACTGTATGTTTTATTCAGCATTCCTGAATTAGCTCATTTTCTGGATATTAAAAAAAAACAAACAAAAAAGCTATGATTAAATGCAGACTGTGTATCAAGAAAAATTTCAAAGCAATAGGAGTGTTTGGTGATTTATATGGAAATATTGTTCACAATTCTCCCTAAAGATTACCTCTTCCTTTTTATCTCCTCCTTTAAAAACAAAATAAAAGAAAAGAACCAGAGAAAACAAACATCTAAAACCTGCACCCCACACCTTTTCTGAGGAAAAAAATGCATGCTGGCTAAAAAATTAGTCTTGATAGCTTACAGTTTTGATTTTAGAAAATATACAATGGTGAACTATCAATTGGCTGACAAAAAAACCCATGAGAATGTTGTTGGAAGTGTTGAATGCTAATGTGTGTCTGACTTCTGAGCTGTCTGTGAGAAGGCAATTGTTTTAGCTGCTTCTGAGTATAGATTACATGTAGTTGAGTGAAGATGGATCACTGTGCTGCTTTGTTGTCTTTGCAACCCCAAAAAGCCCACTTTATGCAATTTTACATTTCATGGCTCCTCATGCTTTTCATGTTTCCCTTTCGAAGAGATGTGTAGTAGATGCAATGCTTTGGTATTTTAAGTGATTTTTTTTTTCTAAATTGTTCAATTTCTTTAGCTGTGTAAGAGAAAAGCCAGCCTGTGTTTTAAGGCAGATACACAAAAAAGCGGAGATGGCAAAATAGTACTTATTATATAGGTCCCATCTAGCTTGGCCAGCAGTCTACATAACACTCATATTATGCATGTCCCTTTTGTAGCTGTCCCCTTATAAGTGAGGTATGGTTTGGTAATTGGTATGGTAATTAACCTGGAAAACTATCCTCTGCTTCGCTTGCCAACTGGCTTTAAACACTGTGATGTTAATTGGTAAACTGATCCAGTGAAGAGAGGCTTGAAATGGTTACAGGCTTGTCTGAATTTAATTCACCTCTTATTTCAATGAATGGCTCTTTCTGTTTGATGGGATGTTCTTTTGTTTGTTTTAATTTGTAAGTACTGGTTTTTAGAGTTTTGTTTTCATGGAGATTTTTTTTTTAAAAAAGAAAAAAGCCTAAACAACAAAATAAGTTTTTTTCTTGTGGCATGTTCTTCTTTGATATGAATTTCTGGCTTCATGAATTTATGTATGCTAGACTGTAAAATATTGACATGTTTTAGGGTTGGTTCTGCTTGCCTTACATATGGTGTTTGCGTATATATTCCTGAAACAAAGTGTTACTTCAGAGAACCTAATTTGCATTAACTCAAGACTGTTTTGTCTGTTGAAAGTAAACAGAATTATTGTAGTGAAACTTGTATTGTATATGCAGAAATATGTAGAACTGTAAAAGGGGGTAAGGGGTTTCTTAGTTACAGATGATAAAAACTTGTCTTGACCTTGTCTTCCTACCTTATAGTAGGTGATTGGGGTTTTTTACTGATTTAAACTAAGGCAGTGACTCATGTCTAACCTAGATATACATTGCAGGGATTACCTGTGATTCTCTTGATAATGTTCACATTTACAACATGGGAGCCCCTCTATATTTTTGCATTTATATTCTGGTTTACAACAGGCTGATTTTACAACTTATTCTTTTCTATAAGAAGCATTTGTTAACTTGGGGTGTAATGAGGTCTTCATGATGTTGTGAGTTAAAACAAACATACAGAATTATTCTGAAAAACAAACATAGAGAATTCTAAGAACTGTCATTAAACATAATTTTTGTTTTATAGGTTATTCAGCAATAGTTATGAACTCCCGTTTACGAGCCTTAGGTGGGAGGATAAATAACATACGAGCATCAGAGCTACCGAAAGAGAAAACCCGATCAGAAATAACCTGTAACGTCCACTTTTTGGATGGCTCAGTACAAAGCTTCAAAGTCAATGTAAGTTCGGAAAACTACTTTCTTTTTAAATACATAAAAATTTGTTTGAAAGCTGCAGATGAAATATGGGACCCTGAGGCATGGTATCTCCAAAAGATGTTGAAGATGTAGCTTTGTCATAACAAATTGAAGAATTACTGCTCATGAATTACTGGTTTAAAAAGTGCTGTTTTAATTTAATTTCAAGCCAACCGCGTCATTTGTTCATTGGTAAATGAATTGTTGTAAAATCATGGCATGCAGATTGTATCTGGGAAAAGGTGTTCTATATAATATGGGAACCACAAAGAAACAGACTGATGATCATTATCAACTATGAATAAGTAATTCATATTTAAAAGGAACTCCTGAATTGAGATGTGCTTCTCCTTCAAAGGACTGGTAAAAATGACTCCTCCTGAAAGAAGGAGGCCTTATAAATTCCTGTAGTGATGTCAGTATGTATTTTCAGAAATGCAAAGATGATGTAAACAGTGAAGATGTTGTGGCTCAGTAGGACTGTTCTTTTCAGTCTTTAGTACTTCAATAAAGTCTCTTTATTTGGCTTTGTGGAGGGAAAGGGGATTAATGGAGGTTTGTACTCTGTATTTTTAGTGTATTTTATTCTGCAAGGTTTATATTCTTTAGTACGGATTTAACATATCAGTTCATTTTTAAATGAATGCAAGGGAAATAGCTTCACTTCTCAATCACCTTTCAATAGAATTATCTGGCCATGGAGAAAAAGTGTGGATAAATTTAGGTAGAATTTTGTGTAAGATTTGTGTGTATTTCTTTATATGATACTTATTTTACGTGATTTACCTTGTTTGAGAAAAAGTATTTTGCTGAGGAAGCTGTATTCTTTAGATATCTTAGATTACATGGTGCTTTCTAATAGGACATTCAAAACTGCACCCAAAAGTTGTATTTTCCCATGTCTTATTACAGTTCTCTGCAGACTGATTTTGTTTTTTAGCTTTGTCTGTTAGATATTAAATGAAATGTGAATTATTAGGTTAGGTTAAATTATTAGGATAGGTTAAAAAGGCTATTTTCACCATAGTATATACAGAATTAGTCTAATTTTAGTATGTATTTTGCATGCTAAGTGTTCATATATGTGTGTAATATTTGGGAGTGGAGTAGAAGGAGAGTCACATTAAGAGAAGAGAAGGAGCAACACATTAGTATACAATTTCCACTGTTTGTCTCCAGCATGCCCTAGGAATTTTCTTGTCAGTGAGATGGCAAAATTGCCACCTGCCCTGCAGGTGAAGAATCTGTGTGAGGAATTCAAAATGGTTTTAAATCCTTGCATAGCAGTATGTTTGTTCTTTGTAAACAGATGTTTACACAGCTTTACATGTAGTGCTTGGCCTGAAGTCCAGCACTATACAAGTGAAATTTGCTTCCCATTTCCTCGTTTAGGCAGTGAGTGCAAAATGGGAACCATTGAGAAGGAACTGTGTAGACCTTAAAGCAGCCTTGTGGTACCTAAAGAAAGCTGGAGAGGGGCTTTGTACAAGGGCATGTAGTGATACAGCAAGAGGGGACTAGCTTCTGACTGAGAGAGGGTAGGTTTAGATGAGATATTAGGAAGAAATTCTTTCTTCTTTGCCATGAGGGTGGTGAAGCACTGGAATGGGTTGTCCAGAGAAGTTGCAGCTGTCCCGTCCTTGAAAGTCTTCAAGACCAGGCTGGATGGGGCTTTGAACAACTTGGAGTAGTGGAAGGTGTCCCTGGCCATAGTAAGGGAGTTGGAACCAGATGATCTTTAAGGTTCCTTCTAACCAAAACCATTCTATGATTTTTTGAAAATCTGAACCCAACTGATTTCTTTCCCTACCTTCAGCATATCCCTAGTTACCTCCTTCATCCAGGAATGGTAAAGGCCTGCTTTACTGCAGCTGTGATGCTGAACTGCATGGGGGTGGTATAGGACTCATTATTGCTCTACTTGAAACAAGCAGGGAGTGTGCCTACCCCGCTGTGTTATGGACTAAGAAAAGGAAGAGGTTTCGCAGCTTTATGTTCTTTGAGTACTGAGCTGGTAATTAGGGAGGCTGCACTTCTCTACAAGGGTGGCCCTTCTTGATTATCTAACCTTGATATCGCCTAAGGATAGGTTTTGCCACACTCTGGTAGTGTCATAAGGTCCATTTTTCAAATAGATTTGAAGCCGGCTGCAGAAAATTTGTATCCAAGTTCTGCTTACATTAGCAGAAAAATTCAGCTTTGTGAAGTTTTTGCCTCTGTGTTTGTGTGTTTATTTTAATTGCCAGCATCATTCAGTTTTATGTCTATCAGCAAAGAATAACTTGGGTCTGTGGTCAGTCTGGGAATCAGCTGGGCATGTACTGAAGGACAATAAGTTTTGCTCTGAACAGCTTTTCCCCTCTAGTGAAGTCTTTCTGTGTTGCGTAAGAGAAACTGCTTCTCGTATCAAGATGTTTTTCTCCACATTTAATTCATTTCTGGGTGAGATGTTAATTGACAGTTCCATATTTTAAAGAAATTAAATATGCATATCACATGGCATAATTATCCAGGAGACAAATTAGCAGAAATGTACTAAATGATGTAGTATTACATTATTAAAATGAAGGCGCTTTCTGAAGCGACTAGACATAGATACAAGATACATGGATAAAAAGACCTACTATGTCTTGTGGATATTGTAAATAAGTTTTCTAGGGTTTTTTACTTGCTCTGCTTTTACAATTATTGCTGAAATATGTTGAATTTTTCTCCTCTGTCAGAGTTTGGAGAACTAGACCTGAACAGGATCACATCTTCTAAAGCATAGAGTTCAATGTTTTCTCTTTAAAAGAACTTCAGTATTATCAGTGGAAAATTTAAGGTTGGGAATTCTTCAGGGTTATTTGTGCTCTAGTGGTACCTGGTACCTTCTCATCTGTGAAGGCTCAAAGTTTGCATAGATTTTATACTTTGAACTAACATATACATAAGTATGCTTTATGTTCATTGACATAATTATATTTTTCATCAACAAATAGTAGAAAGTAAAAGTGGAAAAGCAGAATGCTTGAAGCGTGGCCTTTGTCCACTTAATAGCGTAAGTGGAATTGGAGAGTTCTTCCATTGTAATGACAGTGAGATGGAAACAACTGAGCATTGCTTTGTCATGTAGCAGCTCTCTGAACACAGAGTTCTTACTGCAAAAGGATTTCTTTCTTTCAAAGTTGTAAGGAGATTATATAGAAAAATAACACTAAGGAAAATAAATCTTATGGGTAAGAAGAAACTTAAGATAAATTTACTGTAAGTTTAAACAAATGGATATTCCTATATTGTCATTTCTGTTATCTTGTTGATAATGTACGTATGCTCAAGACTACAAAATATGGGGTGGATTTAAATTTAATAGAAAGATAATTGATTAAATAGTCTAAACTTACAACACTGAGAACATCTTATATATTTTGGAATTTTGAACTAGTACTAATCTTTAAAATGATGGTAGAACATTCATGGTATCTCAAACTACTGCATCTTTCAGAGAACAGAACAGGGAGAATAGAGATAAAACTTTCTTTTCCTTCTCTAGGAACAAGGTCTTTATAGAACCCACAGAGCTGATTTTCATCAAATTTTGTTACCAAATGGCATGGCACTTTCGTAGTTATACCTATATGTTTCTTTCTTCTTTATCATTCTGATGAATGATAGTTCAGCTGTTATTTTGTTTTTCCAGTGGTTCTGTCTGTAGGAGGGTGAATAAAAAACAAGTATTGTAAAACTGGACAAAAGAAAAAGGAAGGTAGATTGTGCATATGGATATAACCAGAGGAACTTTCTATCTATTGAGAAACCTGAAGATAGCTGCATAATTTCCTTTGTGAAAATTTGTTCTTATTAATAACTTATCCCAAAGAATATTGATATCCTGACCAGCTGTAAACAAAGACTTAATTGCAAGAGAGCAGTGCCGTTTTTCTCCTGGACTTGCTGCTTTGGCAGAGTAGTGAAGTGATTGGCTATTTTGTTCAATGTTTTTATTTAAAAGTGTTATACTACAGTTTCAGTGAATCTGAAATTTGGATTCATGGTATCACAAAGAGTTCATCAGTATAACTCGTGGTATGTGCTGATTTTAGGTCATCATTATCAAAAAAGTTCACATGGGAGTACAGGCAGACACATTCCACTACATTGCTTACAGTCCAAAGAGTATGTTAACTATGCAAGGCTGAAATGGCCTTTCTTGTTCCACTGTTCTGTGTTTCAGTACTTAGATGGCACATGTCCAAAGTCCAGGCAAAGAATAGAAGGTGCATGGAAGCTGAGAGGTTGAAATGTTCTTCCAAAACCACATTTAAGGCAAAGCCTTGACTGCATTTAGTGCTGAATGTTGCGTTTGACTTTAATTATATCCAGGCTTTCTTGAAGGCTCCCAGTAAATTTTGGGTGTTTCAGTTTTATGGTAAGGTTAAGTCACCTCTGTCCCTAATGTCAACTCTGTCGTGTTCTGAGATTATAATGCATAGACTTTTCACCTGGAGAAAATGTTAGCTGTCATTCTGATATATAGCGAATTTGCTCATATACCACATATGAGTGTGTTTAATAGGTTTTTATTACATTATGTATATCCATTGTGCAATAATGCATATTTGTCTGTAACTTTTGATATAAACATGCAGGTATTTTCTGGTTTTGCTCTACTTTGACGCATTTACCAGGAATGACCACTTGGGAAGCATCTCTCCAGTAAACTGACTTTTGAGAAGGTATAAAACTGACAGCATCAGATCACTTCTGAATTGCGTTGTCTATCTGAGTTAATGTTTTTGTCTTATTACCTGGGATGTTTGCTTTTAGACTAATTGGCTTTTAGTAATAATGTTTCCTTCTAGAAATAAAATGATGAGGCTGTAATAATTCAAAAATTTTGAATTATTATAGCCTCATCATCGAGAAGCTCGATTGTAAGGAACGCTTTTCCTTTCCTTCCACCTCAGTTAAGTTTCGTCTTCCAGTATTTGAAAAGGAATAAGTTTGTTAAAATGAGCACCCACAATTACTGTTGGTATATTTAAAATAATGGACAGAGATAGAAGTCTTAGAGGTTCTTTTTGATCGTGGGTGTAAGTTTTATAATTTTAAACTACTCCTAGAAAAATGCAATGGTGCAGAATTTTTGTATGTCTGTCACCAAGTTTTCCTACTCGGTATTGTTTGATAATACAAGATGGTTTAATGCTACTCTGTGTCCCTGCATGTTGAAAGAACTGCTGTATGATGTTTCAGACTGGCAACAAATATTTAGTTTTGTATTGAGTCAGGTCAGTACACTCGACTGGAAAGCAGTAAGACAGTATGAAATCTGATGATGCCTTTGAGGACAGTGAGAAAGTGATCTGCCCTACAGCAGGCTTGTTAGTCTTAGCTCTTTGTGGGGCATGACTTCATAATAATGCTGAAGAAAAGAATTAGTGGAGGGGAAATTTTTCCAAAGTTAGAATTAAATGACTAACTTCATATATATGTTTGTTTTAAATAATTTTTGTGAGGCAGAGGAAATGCAGTGGGTTAAAACTCTGTCCTTGGATAAATGTTTTGTGTGACCTTTATATAGGAAAATACTGTGCTAAAGTATATGGAACCTAGAAACGTTATGGGATGGGCCAGGAGTTGGCTGAGGAGGTGGCTGTAGATCTTGGTGAAAAGGAGATAAAGCTTAAATAGTGCAAGGACATTAAAGGGAGTTCTTGACTGTTAGATTTCCTTAATGTGTTGCTCTTGAAACTCTTTCAAAAAATCAAAAATATTAAGTTTGAGGCCTTATTAACAACAAAAAGATACAGGAATATGAGGTAGCAGGTTATCTTGAACAAGGAGTAATTGCAGTGAGGGAAAGCAGTAGTGTAAACTAATAGCTTTTATGAGATGAGGTAATGTTTTTTTAAGCTCAGTTTTCAGTTGCAAACAATGGAGAACAGTGGCAGTTTGCAGACTGAGCTGCTCATGTATTACTGTTCTGAAAAAGGTGAGCACTTTAATGCACTAGGCAAGAATCTTCAGCCAGTGTCAAGGAAGTATTAACAGTGTTAGTCTTGGCATTGAGGCAACCCTCCAGGGAATGTCACATGTGGATCCTGGACACTTGCAGACAAAAGAGGGAAGTTCCAATCAGGCAGGCATAGAAAGTAAAATTAGGATGCTCTGCAGAAGACTGGACCTTAGGAGATAGCCTGTTCTGTTTATTCTAGATGAACAAAATCTTCCATGGTTAAATAAGAGCGTCAAGTCGGTAAATAAATTCCAGGAAGAGAAAAGGACAGAGATAGCAGAAGAGCAAATTAGCTGTGTGTTAAATTACTGTGGAAATTAAAAGAAAGTGATGGCAGTGTGTTCAGGCTCATGCATCTTTTAGGACCAAAGGACATAGGCTGTCTGGTTGCGAATGAGTGTTACAGGCTAAGTTAGGAAAGGCTGACCTCAAACAGCACGTGACGGGCAGTGGGTGTTGTGTCTGAAGTGAGACTGAATTGGCAAAAGCTTAGGTGGTGCTTAGCTGGGAGGTTGTCATTACCAGAGAGTGGGGGCAAAGCTTCTGCAGAGGACAGGGAGATATGGTCCGTCCTCTGAAATTGTCACTTTGTACCACTTACCTTGTAGAAGTTGTAGAAGTTAACAACCTGAAGGACTTTACATGCAGATTTACCTCTTTAGTCCAAGGTTCTAACAATTTCACCTTAAGTTTATGCAGTTCTTAGGGCAATGAGTCTTGATCACTCCAAGTCCTAGGCAGTATTTGATATCAAAAAGTAATGAAGGGCTTTTTTCTCTTCACAGTTGTTTAACTTACTAGAAATTGAATTTGACTAATTTAAATTCCCTAGATGTTGTAGGAACTTGTTGTGGCATGGATAGAATGTAACAGGTGTTAATTATGAGTGCTTTAAGTATTAATTTTTGGCCTATCCAACATAAGTGGTAATTGATTTGAAGACAGATTTAAATGGAGGTGAATAGTTTGTGGTTATGAGGTGGTTGATGCAAAGCTTTTAACAGTTCAGAATAAGGATTGGTAGATGTCATGAAGGTGAAATAAATGGAAAGTTCTTTTCAGATGGAAACATGCAAACTTCTTGAAAATGTTTCTTTTCAGTAAAAACTTTGAAATTCTTAAGGTTATCTTAAGAGTTTGTGTCATAGCAGTGCAGGCTAGTGAGGAAAATACATAATTTTTAAAATTTCACTGTAGAAAAACAGGAGCTTAATTAAGAATGCCTTAAATATTTGCCCTGATGGTTGATATGGTTAAGGAGAACTTGATTCTAATGCTCAGTGTATCTGAGCAGTGTTGATGTTGTTTTTGCCCTCCTATGGCACAGGGGAGTGAAAATAGGATGTGCCGTAAAGCACTTTACACATTGTAATATTTGAATATGCTGTGGCTATGAACTGTATTGCAATGGATGTCAAAATTCAGAAGCGGTGATGTGACATGCTTAGCCTGCCTCACTTTACATCTAGGTCTCAAAACTGTTAATTTACAAAGTAAGTTGAAGATTGTGCAGCAAGAGTTGTGTGGTCATTTTTAGGTTATATAGACTGAAAAATAATTCAAATGTTTCTTAAAGCAATGGCAAAATTAAGGAAATAAACATTTCCTTGAAAAACAACAAACCCCCTTATATCTGGGAATTTTAACAAGAAGACTTGAACAATTTAAAATAACTTTTTTTTTTTACTTAGCTTAGATTTCTTGACTGGGTTGAGCTAGGCTCTGGGAAAAGAACTGTGCTTTTAGTACCAGAGGGTAAGAACTGGAACCACATAGAAGTAATGCTGGAATTTTTTTTTTCCTAGGAAATGTGGAGAGGCAGAAGAGAAGTAAATAGATGTGTAGGTGGATGAGACTAGTGCTGGGTGAACAGCTGGGTTTAGGGTTGGGAGACCCATGGGAACACTGCAAAGAGAGAACTCTGCTGAGCAAGAATGTCATAGTGGGAAGCTTGCTTGTCTTTACAGGGAAACAACGAGAAGATTAGCAATTCATATATGCTGGGGGAGAGGCAGAAATGCAGTTGTGAGGGGATGGAGAGAGAGAAGGTGAAGGCAGCTGAATTGGGATGAAAGACTGGAAGCATGGAAATTGAGAAAGGAATTCAGAGATAATGCTGTTGTGAAGAAAGGAGTCCAAAAGGAATAAGAAGTGTTGAAATTCAAACTAAAAATCAGCAGAAGAATCCACCCTCTGTGGTCTTGTCCTGCCCCATTTATAATGAAACCCGATAGTCTTGAACACTTTCTTTCATCAAAGTATCTATCCCATCCCCTGTAATTACTGCTTTTGCTCATAATATAACTTCAGGAGCTCATTTAGGTGCCGTCAAAAGTGCACACCATAGGTGTGCAATTAGGCTTCTGAGTTGTGCAGGTGTTGTGATGACACTTGAAAGTGTTTTAAGTTTCTGCATATAAAAACCCAACCCTTGGGAAATGAATATGGTCGGTGCTAATGATGATCTTACTGGTGTCTGGAAATGCCCATTATTTCAGCGGGTGCCATCTGCTGTTTCCATAGGGCCCACTTGTGTGCACATTTGGATAGTTTCTGATGGATAAATCTCAGTCTGCATGATGGAGGCAATGCTGGGCAGAGCTGCCTGACAGGTGCATGGTGCCATGGCTTTGTGTGACAAGGAATGCATGGTTGCATGGCCCTAATCTGTCACTGACAGTTCAGTTTCTAAGCTGGATTTCAGGCCTATGCTATTTCAAAAGAAAGTGGGATTTGATCAATGCTGTGGTTTGACTAAGCTAGCAGCCTGTTTGAAAGGTGGGGAGTAGGAATGTGCAGCTGGGGTAGAAGGAGGACACAAAGCTGCTGCTCTTAGTGGCCACACAGCCTTTACAGGCCTGTGTGGACTCACATTTATTGTGAAATCTCAACTGTTTTCTCTGAAAGTTAAATAAGATGGGAGAGTGCTGGAGAGAAAAAGGTATTCTCAGCACTTGGGTGCTGCCTACATTGTTTTGTCCACATGTGACTTTACTCGAGAAAAAATGGGCAGAGCTTTTCACAGGAGGCCAACAGCCTGATATGGTAACACTGAGCATTCAAGTCACAAATGGGCTGCTAGGAGTTCTGCTCTAGCAGTAGAAAATGTTGGATAATATTCTATCCTCCAAAATAAGATGGGCCAAGTGGGTGTCCTTTGCTTGAAATTTTGTTTTTCTTTTCCCATCTTTATAAATAGGAAGAATGCTTCCATGAGATAAGGAAAGACTATGGAATATGTTGCAGTTTAAAGCACTCAATTACAACAGTGTTGTACCCTATTAAAAAATCATAAAAATCTGTCTTCTGAACTGGGCTGTTCTGTTATAAAAAAAGTTAAAGCAACGAATTGATTTGGCTTATAAGTGAACACTCTTACACACTGAGCAAGACTGGGGCCAGCCACAGTAATGTGTCTTGTACATTAAGACCTTTGTTTCAAGAGATTATTTTCAAAAAATCAAGAAATTTTCTTAAGAAATTAGAACGTAATAAAACCAGAGGTAAATTTTTAAGAAATTTGTTCAAGAATAAAATGCTTTTCTTTTGCAGTTCAAATAATTTTCCTTTGAGTTTTTGTTTGTTTGGTTGGTTTGGGGTTTTTTTTGGATTGGGTTTTTTTATGTGTGCAGATTATTTCTGTTTTAAGAGAGACATTTGGAAAAATCTTAAACTAATTAGAAAACTTTGGTTTTCTTTTTTTCAATTAAAAAAAGCAAACTGGCCTGATTTTTGCTCTGTCCAGCAATCCTGTATAGAAAAATCTAGAGCTAAGATGCCATACAGCTCTGCACTCACCAAATCTCGTTGCAGGCAAAACAGACTGAACTTGGGGATAATAATTGAATTGAATTTACTACAAAAAAATCAGAGCGGGATAAGAAGTAAAATAAATCTTAAAAACACCTTCCCACCACTCATCCTTCCTTCTCAGGCTCTACCTTTTCCCCTGTGGTGGCACAGGGAGACAGGGAATGGGGATTTTGTTCAGTTTGCCACAGGCTGTTTCTCCTGCTGCTCAGGGAGAGGGGTCCTTCCCTTGCTCCACTGTGGGGTCCCTTCCACAGGAGACAGTTCTCCACAAATTTCTTCAATGGGCTTCCTATGTGCCACAGTTCTTCACAAATTGCTGCAATATGGATCACTGTTCCCTGAGGTGCAGTTCTTCAGGGTCACGGGTTCTACCAGCAATCCTGCTCCAGTGTGGGTTTCTCTCTTCACGGCTCTGCAGGTCCCTGCCAGGAGCCTGTTCCATCACTGGCTTCTCATTGGTTCACAACCTCCTTTCAAGCATCTCTGCTCTGGCATGGGATCCTCCACAGGCTGCAGGTGGATCTCTGCCTCTCTTGTGGGACTTCATGGGCTGCAGGGAAAGAACTGCTTCGCCATGATCTGCAGGGGAATCTCTGCTCTGGTGCCTCCCCAGTACCAAAATCTAGCCACACAAACCTAATACAGCAAGCTCACTATTACTTTTTAGCATATTTAGGATTGCAGTCTTGTTGAGGGGGTTTTGTTTTTTTTCTTTCCATGTTTGGTTTTTTAATATAATTGATTCATAGTGTTCTTTGGCAGAATTTGGTTAATCTCCACAATACCGTGGCATGGAGATTCTTTTTTGGTTTGGGGGAAATTATACCAGCTTTAGACTTCTGATCTCTTCTGCCTGTTTGATACCATGTTGCACCAGTTCTTCTGTGACTCCTGTCATGGGGGACATCTAGGCAGGAAATGGGGTGGCTGAATGGCAGCTGAGCATGTGGACACTAAGGGGCAGGTGAGAGTGCAGGCTGAAGTATGGGATCGCATGGCTGGATCACAGGATCCCCCTCCTTTTTTTTTTTTTCTTTCCCATCCTAGTGTATACTTACTTTGTCTTTTATTTTAGCTGATGTGGAAGCACAGCCTGCTGCTTTGTGGTGACAGCAGGGGCCAGAGCAGCCCCATGTGTCTGCAAGCCATCCCTGCAGGCTGCCACTACAGGGAAGGGTATTGCTCCCACTGTGGGCAAGGGAGGAGTGACCTGCTTACAATTCATTTGCTGCACTCACATCAAGGGCTGGAATACATGTCTGTTCATATTAGGAAATTTCACGTGCCTAAAGTATTTTGGAAAGAAACCCAAACCTGTATCAGAATAAAGTTCTTGTTGCTGAAAAACTTTGAACTGATAAATTAGCAGCTATTTTTATTCATGAGTTACATTAGAAAAAAAACCAAAACCAAATTGGTTTAAATTAACTGTATCTCAAAATGTATAAGTGTTGCAGGTTTCACTTATAAACTTTTCTTGTTTTCAGAAACAAGACACGGGACAGATTTTGTTGGATATGACCTATAACCAGCTGGGTGTGACAGAGAAGGAATATTTTGGTTTACAGCAAAATGAGACTTCAGTAGATTCACCTGTAAGTATAGTAAATAATAAATGTGTGTGCATGTATATGTGTGTATAAATACACACATGTATGTATACACACATACTCATGCACACACATGCACATAAACAGTATTTATTTGTAAACATTTTTAATCCATCTAATAGTTTTTCATTTCACAGCGATGGCTTGAACCAAGTAAACCTATTAGAAAACAGTTAAAAGGTAAGACTTGTTTTTACTATCTTGATTGTAACTCCGTAGTTCTGTTTTTCTATGTTCTTATGACTAGAACAAATGCATATTGTCCAAATGGCAGATTTTTCTTCAAGAGCAAGTCTTGTGTCTGCTAGTCTTTTCAGCAGATCCTTCTACTTCTCCTTACTCCTACCTGAGAGGAAATAAGACCTGGTAGATCATTAACTTTAATGCTATAATAGCAGCTAAACCTGGTTTCTGAGCAGTGTTAGACATGCTTAGATGGCCATGAAAGTCATATTGTGGTGCCAGTGAATTCCTCCTGAGAGGGAATCAAAGGAAGAGGGGGTTTGATGGAGGGAGAAATAGCCAGTTTTGTGTGTAGGTTCTGACAATTTCTTGTCTCACGTACAAGAAGAAACCCCAGGTTTATGCATTTTTATTAAAAAACAACGCCACACACTTCCAGGTGCATCTGTTGTTCTAATATGTCTTGTTTTATACAGCTTTGAGAATGGCTACCAGGAAGGACAGGCCAGCCAGCCTTCCTAACCCTGGCTGGAGAGCAGCTCAAGAGGCCTGAGTGGCACTGTCCCACTTTGTGCTGTGACACTTGAGCTATGTTTTTCAGCACTCTCATTTCTACCTTGCGCTACAGATCATGCATTTTTATTTCAATTCACATACAAAAGTAGCGTGTTGGACTTCTATAATTTTATGTATTTATGTGTTAGATAGAACTGAGCATTATCCCAACTGAGACAGCTTTGGTGCTTTTCTCTCAACTAATATTTAGGAGGCAAAGGAAGCTCAGTAATGCCTTTTTTGCAAAGTAGCATATGCAAAATACTTTAAATGAAAGCATTACTACATTTGATAGTATTTTCTTCTCAAACTTGGTGTTGGGGCATCAGGAGACACTTCTAACAGTTTCTTTTAGCTTCATGAAAAAAATACATGAGATTCTTTTTCTGTAGTGTTTCTGTAAATATAGAAATGAAAATATTACACTCTTTCAGTTTTAAACTAAATATTGATTTGCTCTTCTAAAATATTGCAGGAGGTTTTCCCTGCATGCTTCATTTTCGTGTAAGGTTTTTTATACCTGATCCTAACACACTTCAGCAAGAACAAACCAGGTAACTTCTGTTTGATGTTTGCTTTCATGAACTAAGGATGTGTCTTGCCCATGTCTTCAGCTTGGCAAATTATGCTTTATTACATAGATAACTTTGTATAACTCTTGGTATTGAATGCATTTGAAATGGAGAGCTTGATGCCATGCTCATGAGTAGTTTCTCATATACACAGCTTGCAACTCTGATATACAGCTGGAGTCTAAGTTAATACAAAGATGTAGGTGTTAAAAGTATGTTTATCTGTGTCTTTAATTTTTTTTTGAGTCTGCATTCCCTAGGTCTAGCTATCTTAGAAGTTTTGTATCAACACTGAGTCAGTTTTGAACATGTGTAGTAGATTTAATGCTGAGGGTGTGGGAGGGTGGGGCTTATTTTTTTGGGGGGAAGAACAGATAACAGTTCTTGTTTTCTAGTTTGCCCATTACTTGTAACATGCGAAGATGTATAATGCTTCCGTTTACAATAGACTTCTGAAGTTTTATTTTTAAACCTGTCTCTGAGTTTTTGGGGTGGTGGGGTGCATTAATTATAAGCAATTTTCAATTAATTTGTCACAAGATTTTAATTGAATACTTGTTTTGTTCAGTGCCTGTAATTTGGAGTTTAGAATTTGAAGACACATGTTAATGTGGCCATTAATCTGGCATTTCTGTAGCACTTTCATTGCTTATTAATTTCAGTGACTTGGGAATATAAATAGTACAACATGTGAAATTTATTTTTTGTAGAAAATTTAGTTTTTGACCTGTATTTGGTATTTGTTAATCATGCAGTTTTAAGCTGTTCTGCAGTTAAAAACTCAAATTGTTCTAAGATCTGTTCTTTAAGGTTCTTCACATGCCCACTCTCCAGTATCACTATAAACTAACATTGCCAAACACAGTAATAAAAGGAAGACTGAACTGCTCTTGGCCGATTGTTTAAGACCTTTTTGTCAGCATATGCTGCTAGAGAAATGTCTCATCCTCCATTGAGTAGCTCCAAGATAGATTCTCACAGTCAACCTTGATTGAGATTTGGGATGTTTGGCCTTTTAAAATTTTTATTAAAATTTGCATTCAAAAGTAGTATTCCAGGGAGAAAAAGAGCCCAGTTCAGTAGTGATTTGGTCTTTGTAGTGTTAATTGCGACATTAATACTGTGGCCCTGGAGTTGCAGTAGAGACTGCCAAAGATCCTTAAAAATGTTGTGAGAGTAAGTGGGTGTATGATTGCATATTTGTAAATGCCATTAATATTTGTTCATCTGTTTGTATAGCTTGCCGGGAAATTTAATGAAATAAAACTAATATACGTAGCTATTTAAATCATACCGTTTAAAAATAAACACACATTTGTTTCTTTTCCAAAAAAATATTTTCTAGGCATTTATTCTTTCTGCAGTTGAAGACTGATATTGCAGAAGGAAGGTAATAAGAAGAATCTTCAATTTCTCTATAATTCTTTTTAAAATAAAATTAAAAAGCCTTTGAGGTGAGGTTATTGTTGCCATAAAATTATCCCAGTTATCCCATAAATATGTCTTCTGAAACATTGCTTTAAAGGAAAATCACAGTGCTAGGAAATGTTGCAAATTTTCTCATAGCTCACTTATAAGAACAGTTTAGAAGTCTGTTGTGAATGAGCCGTAGGAGATGCTGTGTGTCAACGGGCTCAACATCAGCCACAGAAATATTTATGCAAGGCTTGGTGTGCCAGACATGGAATTCCAAACCTGGGGACCCACTACCTAGTGCAGTAATCAGGAGTAGCAACAGGCCGTTCATGCTATCATTTCTCAGGATTTCAGGGCTATATTACCTATATGGTGAGCATATACCCAGTGGTTTATTTGTCTGTGATTTCTGTGTGTTTGTACATTAAAAAAAAAAAAAAGTAAAAAGGCAAACGTGGTCCAAATATTTGCTGGCAGATGTCAGTTGCCTACAGGTGTTGCCTTTTTTCTTTTATAGAGTCAGTTTTGGTCATAAGATCAGAGCTCTCTCTGTGCTTGGCATTTCGGTAATTTTAATGTTTGTGTCTAGTTTTAAATACACCAGAATGCAGCCATTAAAGTAATGTTCAGAACCCCATAAAAATATTTTCTCCTTTTTCTTTCCTGAATAAGCATCCAGCAAGGATTTCAGCATGTCCTTTCCCAACTAGTGCCTTCCATTCACTTAAGGGACTGTTTAATATCTGGTTGTACTGAGCTTTAACAATCAAACTTAGTAAGAAAAAATCAGATACTCTTTTGAAGATAAATTAGTCTTCACATACCAAGCTAATTGTGAAACCGTTTCAATAAGACATACATACAGCCTGTGTTTAAATAAAATTATTTCCTCTCCCTTCCAGGTTGTCATGCCCCATTAGTTCTGCTGTTGTCCTGGCATCATATGCAGTACAATGTAAGTAATGACCAACCATTATTTTGTTAATAAATTTATTTGACCAACTACTTTCTTGGCTGTTTGGCACTGAGAAGTCAGGAGAGATTTCTTTCCTTATGTATTTATGCAGAGTATTCAGTATCCAGGTGCACGCTATTAAAGCAGCCTCCAGACACAGTCTAAACAGAAAAAGAATACCTTTTAGGCCTGTCAAAAAAAAAGTTGGTACAAGAATAATGTTGCTATTTATGTGTGCTTCTGACTGCTGACAAAAGGTCAGATTTGCATTGTCAGTGGAAACAAAACCGTGAAACTTACTGTGTATTACAATAGCTATGGGAAAACATTCCAAGGGAATAAGTGGTCATCTAGAGAACAGATAAGAGGAAGGTAAACTCATGATAAAGAAACTGCAGTGTTCTTACACAATGTTTGTTTCATGGAATTTGGTTAGTTAGTTATGTAAAACTGGCCCTTTGCAGTACATTTAAGGTGACTCTACATATAAGAACTTAGATCCTTCTCATCTGCCTTCATCTGGCAAGAAAAAATTCAAATGATGATACTAGAAAAACATCTTCTGTAGGAAAACCAAATTGGAGTCTGACAATGCCTCACAAGTATCCTCAACAGATAGTGGAAAATAGCTGGAAGAAGACCTTTCTCATTAAACAAATAAAACAAAAAAAACCAGGTTGAGGGTTTAGTGGAGTTTGCATATTTGTTAAAATAGTCAGGGGAAAGTATGCAAGAATAGTTGTGTAATTATTTGGCTGAATCTCATTTCTTTTATGGAAAGGCTAACAAGGCCCACAGAAACAATTGAGGTAATTTTTGTTTGAAATAAGAACCAAGCTAAAATAATTAAAGTATGGTTTTCAAAGAAGAATGTGATAAACCTTTAGTATCTGTTGAAACCCTAAGAGTTTATGAAACATTTCCTTTTATGTTTAAGCATATCATATATTGCACCCTTTTATAAAATGAAACTGTAATCAGATTCAAGCTTCAGTAAGAACAGTTGAAATTTTCCAAATTTCCCATAGTCCCAGTTTTGGTGCCAAATGAAATGCATCCTGCTCTGGCGTTTCTGAGGCCCAGTATGGGCACTTGAAGGCTGAAACACTCTGCACCATTAGGATTGCTAAATGAATTGGTGATCCAGTTTTGCTAAAGCTCAAAAATGAAGAATGCAAAGGTTTTATGTATGAATAAAGAATGCAAAGTGAAATTAATTATCCCATATCTAGTGTACCCAAAATCTCAAAGCTGTTCCTGCTTCCCCTTCAGTTTTATGACTGTTCCCTTTTTAGTGCTTAGGCTAGGATTTCTGCTAATGCAATTATCTGTACTAAAGGAGAATGGTAGGATGTTGAAGATGGTCAAAGGGTGCTAGTGTGTTTTAATCATTGTCTTTCGTGGTGGATTCTGGATTTCCCATCAAGCTATTTGCCTGTTTTTTCTAACTCCTGATAGTGCTGCTTTTACCAGGTGGTGGGGATTTTTTTTGTTTCTTTTTCTTTTTTAATCAAAAAAAGCCAAAGCACAAAAATCCCTAAACCCAAAAGTAAGCATTTTTTGCTATCTGATATTCTTTCTATTGATGTTTGTATGATACTGATATTTATTCTCTGCATTGGTAAGGAATGAAATGTTTAATAGAATAACATATTCCCTTAAGGTTTTGGGGTTTTTTTTGCTTTTACCTGAAGATGATGGCATAGGAAAGACATTTTTGAAATCAAAGGTTTTGGTCTCCTTACTGAGTCATGTTTGCTGTGACTCCTGTCAATTGGAATTGTTTTAAGTAGTTTTCTATTAGTGTTTTAGTTTCTAATCATACCTAGTAAGGAAAGATGAAGTTCTTGTAAGAAGTAGCTGCTTGTGAGAAATCCATTGTCTGAAGTTGCCATGAATCTGTTCTACCTGAGCTATTTACTGCCACTTCTTGGCAGCTTTCAGGCTGCTCTTTCCTTCTGTAGCTCCCCTTGTATGCAGAAGGGAAGATCCTTGTTTTCTGACAGCCTTGTGGGTTGTTTATTTAAAAGGTGTAGCATTTGTTGCTGATGGGAGGGCTGAAGCAGATTTCTTTTACAGTGTATGAAGTCTGGTGTTTGATATTTCTGCTCTTGCTTCTTGACTAAAGGTTTTCCATGTGCTGGTTGTATGGTTGGCCTTCAGGGGCTTTGTCTGAGTTTTGCAAGGGGACAGTTTTTGGTGGTATCTGCTGTGCTGCTGGGATGCTTCTTCTCTGTAGTGCCCTTTGCGCAGGCATTTGGTTCTGAAACAGCTCTGACGTGTCCCCCTGCCCTGGTGCAGCACACCCTGCGTTGCCTGGTGGGACTAAGTCACAGGGGAATGCAAGTGGGTGTGAATACTGTGTGTGAGTAACATGTGACTGAACCTGATTACGAACATATTTCAGACACTTCAAGAATAAGTTGTTAGTGTATTATCAGGAATGTGCTTTGTGACAAAACAGTCAGTGGATTTTGAAATATTTTTTTTTATGAAGAACTTGTTAAGGTGCATTTCAAATAATTTCATCATTGTGAAGTTGAAAGGATACACTCATACTGAAAAATCTTAATGATAAATGGTGTGTTTTTAGTAGTGTAAAATGGGAATGTTGTACCATCTATAAAACCAAATAAGGAAAGCCATAAAGTATGACTATTCCTTTTTTTTTTATTTCAAATGTCACAAAGCTGATTTAGCACCACTTGTTTTCTATCACTTCATGTAGCAAATTGCCATTTCCAGGCCATTGTTTAAATGCCCAGCTACTTGAATGTAAGAAATCCCATGGGTTTCATGACAATATGCTGTTATATTAATAAATCCATTGCTGACTTGAATCTGAAGCACAGCAATAAAGCCAGCAAAGATGTTATGAATGCTTCTAAGCTTGTTTTTTCCTGAGCATCAGTTGCTCATATCTGCTGCGGTACTGCTCCTCTCGGCCCTGCTTTGAGAACCAGGAATCATCTCTACCACACTGCTATCTGCCTTTGGGACTTTGTTCAGAAAAATGTTGGCTGGTTCCTGGGGATTCAAATGGACTTTAACCTCTCTAAGGAAAGGAAGGCTGGTGATGATGAGGAGTCATGGAAAGCTGAACTTAGTGTGAAAGTCTCTCAGGAACTGGGAATATGAGTGTTAGAATTTTGAGAATGCCTGAAGATTGTTGAGAAACAGCAACAGTGGCTCCACAGTGAGGCCTGACTCTTTCTTCTAACTTGCCTTCATTTTGCCTCACTTTATAGAAATTTTCTCCCCACCCATGCTTTCTTGAAGTACAATAGTGCTCAGAAGGACATCTCATGTAAGCTGAAATATTTTCTTGCAGATCAACCAGGTTTCTGCTTCTTTCCAGAGCATCTTTAGCCTTTGTGCCTTAGAATCAAAATCAGACTGAATTAGTGGAAAGAACTTTGAGCTGAATTCCCAGTGGTTGAAATGATTACTAGATGTGTTGGATAGTCTGAGAATTCTGTGCATGTCACATCTGTTCTTCTGAAGCCTGCATCAGTGCTGTTCAGTCAGAGGTACCTCTAATCATATCTCACAGTACCTGTCATCAGCAGTGTCAGTGTTATCTATGTGATGGTGATTAAACTCCCAATACAAGAATCAGCTTGGAGAGATTAATTGAAATACATTCCCATTTCCTTCCATATGGTTCACTGAATTCTAGATGGCTGCTCCTGAGCTTGCTAGCATTTCTGTGCAACAGATCTTGTAAGAGTGTCCTGTTTGTTTATATACAGCAACTTTCCAGCTCTTTTGGGCTGCTTTTCCTTAATGATATTTTACAGTTGTGTTAGGCAATACAGAGGCCACTTCAGGAGATCATTGCTTCAAGTATTGTTTATGTGACGGTCTTCCATTACGCCACAAATAATTTTTTGAACTGTAACGCTTCAAAACAAGGCACAATCTCCAGAGTGAAGAACCCCAAATTGGGATACTGGCCAGTGCTGTAGCTGAAGGAGCTGACTTTCTGCAGTGCCTCATGGATTTGATACAACTCTGTATTTTTTAGTTGGATGAACCTATTAAATATTTTGGGGTAACATAACTAAAAAGGGGGCAAGAAGAGTTCCCCAAGGTCAAGGCCCGTGTAATACAGTATTAGACTCATGGTAACAGCCTCAAGTTGCACCAGGGAAGGTTTAGGTTCTGTATTAGGAAAACTTTTTTCACCAAAAGGGTTGTCAGGCTTTGGAACAGGCTGTCCAGGGAAGTGGTAGAGTCGTCATCCTAGGAGGTATTTAAAAAATGTGTACATGTGGCACAGAGGGATATGGTTTAGTGTGGTCTTGGCAGTGCTGTGTTAAGGGTTGGACTCAATGATCTTAGAGGTCTTGTCTAGTCTAAATGACTAGGCTCATTTGTGATTCTTAAATAAGTAGTGGTGAATACTGAGGAACAACATATATGGCAGAGGAACAGATGCATTTTGGTAAAGCCTCACAATGTTTTGGAAGTACTGGTAACTATTCCTTTAAGTCTTTTATCTCAATACCTCCTCAAAATGAATCCACTTTGTAGTTTGGATTATACTTTGCTTTTCTCAATAGCTTTTTTGATTGTGTCTGTATGGTTTCTGAAGTACATGTTGTATTTGAGATGCAGAAACAGCAACTCAGTATAATTTATAGTTTCTAATTTGTTTCTTCCTTTTCCTTGTGACTATTGTTTTGTGTTGTTGTTGAACTGTGTCTGGGTTTTGAGCTGCTGATTTTTATTTTCTAGTTCTTTTAATAAAAGGCATTACAATGACTGGCTCATTTTTCATTCTGGAGTGGTAAATAACTTGGAGACTACCATTGTGCATGCATAGTTTTCTTTATTTTTCCTCTACAAACGTTCCTTTGTTTTTATTAATGCCTAATTTCTCATTCTGTCTTACCACAAAATGGCCAGCTGTTGTAAGTGGTCATAAGCAGCTATTTACAGTCATGCCTAGGCTGAACATTTTGTAAGGGCTCTTGAGTGTGAAGCATTATTTCCTTTTACAAAACAAATTAGTTTTAACTCACATGATAGCTAGTTCTACTTGTCCTGTAGGGACATCACAATTACTTAGGGACTGAGTGGGTTAGTGTTCATATTCTCATCCTTATTTGGATACTGGTTCCACTTGTAGAAACACCTTTCCTTCTCTCAACATTGACTTCTGAGAGTTTTGGTCCTTTTAGGAATTTCTCTCTGAAAACAGTTTTCAACATTTTGCCCATTCCAATGCACCTTTTTAGTCCGTCTTTAGTAAATGTCTACATTTTTATGTTGGTTCTTTGAAACTGAATTCTGCTGTAGCAGATTATTTTCTGAGTCCAGAAACATTTTAATACTTGAATAATTTTTAGTTACTGTTGAGAAACAGTTTGTGCTAGGAAGTTCATCTTTCTTCTGTTCTCTTTTTGTGCCAAGAAGCAATCACTTAAGATTTCTAAACTGATTAAACTGTATAGATTAAGTATCTTTTCTTTTTGTATCTCAGTGTTCATATGAAGATAAATTAATCATTAGCCTTTAATACTACATTTCACCCTCATCTCAAGAATATGAGTCATGTCCTGATTTGGAGGCCAGTCATGTGGTCCTAACTATGTTTTAATCCTGGACTGCAGTTTTATACCTGAGGATTTTTACCATTTATATGCAAGACTCTTCCTGTGGTTTGTTTATTCTGTTCCCCTGTGAACCCTATCTTTATATGTAGTTATCTGTTTTTTAAAACGGGCAACTCAAATCACTTTTGTGCTTTATTCATGTGACCTAAAATATTAAAATTGCAAAAAAGTTACAAATTCAATATGAAACTGCTTGATTCTTTTCTGATACACTTCTCAGGTCTATAGAAAGATGATATTAAACCAGTTTCTAAAGACTAGTTTTTGTAGGCATTCCTTTTGGTCAGTTTTTCCATATGATCTATAACTGATTTCTCATCATGGTTAGCCAGTGAGCCTTTCATACATTTCAGTTCCTATATCTGAAGTTACTTGAAATGCCCACGTGCAGAAATAGATTCTGGTGCTGTTACTGTGTATGCAATGTCTTTTCCTGTTATTTACTAGCAAAGTCCTGTTATTCACTAGCAAAGTAGAATTAGAGAACAATGTCATCTGCACCTTGAAGGATATCTGAACAAATTGCTTTCGAAAAAAGTGTGAAGAATATATGGCTTGTTTAGGCTTCAAAAAGGCATAGACAGATCCTATGCTCTGTAAACATATGATCTCAAGACTTGTGTTTCAAGCACTTATAAGCTCTTATTCTATTGAAAGTTCGTAGAACTACTGTTTCGGCATGTCAACATGGCTACTTGGCTATTGAACTCTTCTTTTACTAGAAATTAAAAAATAAATATCCTGGTTTTACTGAATGTGGCCTTCTAAATTAATGGTCCATCTCTTCCTTTCTTTAAAGCTTTTCAGATTAGATATATAACTCTAAAACACAATATTCTGATATTCAAATATCAGGGGTTTCTTTGTTTTTTTGACTCATCCTTGGTTCCACTTTCTGTCACTTTGCTCTGTATTGTTTGCCAGTTATAATAAATTAAAGAGTAATGGTGGTCTAGAATGGAGAAAGGTTAAAATATTATTATTTTTATACTCTATCTTCATTGAGTTAGTATCTGCTGACTGGTGATGAGAGCAGAAACTGTGTCAGGAGAAACTCAGATTAGAAATAGGTCTTTAATATTTCCTGCCCTTCTTCTCTCTTCTGGAGAAATCCAGTAAAGAGATGGAAGCATCGTGGGTTATTATTCTTGCTGACGTCTTGATGTCCTGACTTTTTTTCCTACTTGGATAATTAAATCTTACACAAGATCATTAGTCTTGCAAGATGTTTCTCTTCTACTGTAACAGCTGGCTAGGGAGTTGGAGAAGCTAAATTGCTCCCTTTGTTGGGATGGCCTCAGGTAGCTAGTAGCAAGAGGGGAAAAAACCCAGAGTAGCCTATTTAGAAGATTAGAAAGAAGACTACCTCATAATGTATGAAGGAATAACTGCTGTCCCTTTTAGAGAAGGTAAAATTACAGTAAAAATATCTTTTCCTGTTGCAAAGAAAATTGAAGTAGAAAACTTACGTTATCTTATTCCTGGCAATCTGGTCTTTTCCCATTGGCAAGATTGGAATTCAAACTGGCTGCAACAAACCTCAGAGAAGATGTAGATTATTTCATAGAAAAGATGGGTTGTGTTAATGACTAGTAAAGGAAAGGATCCTCAGTCAACTACTGTAATTGTGAAATCGTAGGGGTTTTTTTATTTATTAGCATACTACTTAGGTCTAAAAGTTCCAAATTTTTGCTTTTATTGTTGTTGCCTTAGGCTTAGCATTGTCAGGCTTGGACTTTTGTCAATATATGGATAGTCCTAAAAATAATTTCAGTTTCTTTTGATACTTCTGCATCTTCGGTCTTGGTTGGTTTGGACATTTTTTGTTTTGGTTTGTTTTTTCTTGTTCTTGTTTTTTTGTTCTTCTTCAGATAAATTTTACAGTAATGTTCAAATATGTGTTTTGGCTCTCATGGTAAATGCTTAGTCCTTTGCCTGCCATTTGCTAATAATTTCAAGTCTAGGCTATCTTTAAAAAGAAAGAACTAAGTATGCAAGACTATCTACATTTAAAGTAAATTAATTACTCTTTATCATTCATTTTTTTATTTAAATATTTCTCTTGATATAGACAATTAGGTATGCAACTATATTAGCTTTTGACTGCATTTCCCTGGGGATTGTCTTGTATCATTGTAGTTCCATTTTCTGGGCCATAAAAATCATGCAGTTTGAATATATATATATGAATATATAAGTATCAAATATTAGTTCTCCCCTACATAATTACTAGGTGTAAGTTATTTCTGGTGTGCCTCTCGTGCCCCTCAACTTGAATCACTTAAATATCTCTTTTTTACTTTTTAAAAAAATTTTTGAATGTGTTAATCCACATCCAAAAAATCCACATCCAAATCCACAGTGTTAATATTTTTAATAGTATATCCTAAAAGTGTGCTCTTGCACTTTGATTTAGTTGAGGAGCTTTCAATGCTGAATTGTTTGCAGCCTATCAATTACTTTCTTTTGTGTTAATTTGCAAATCATACCAGTAACTTCTGGGAAACTGTAAGGCTTTATAATTACTATTCCATACTCCTTATAAAAAAGAGGGTTAGTACAGGTTATAGTTATTTACTTTTTGTAGCAGCCTGGTAATGTTATGTGTCAATCAGCAGTTATTTCACATTTTCTGTTAAGTAATTCACAGCTGAATTTCTAGGACACTGCCATAGTTGGTAGTAGAGTGATTTCCACCTGAATTTGTGAAGAGTGGATGCTTTCTGAGTGACAGATCTTTTTGAAGACTTCTAATATGTTCTAGTCAAGTAAATGTGTCAAATTGATTTCATTAGCCATCTCTTACTGAAACAATTTGGTGTTCTCTGATGTTACAGTAGTGCATGTCTGTGTTGGCATGGCACATGACGTCTGTCTGGTGTGGTTACAGGTTGTGATGCAAAAGTGAGGCTACATGAGTAACTAAATAAAGTACTGAGTCATTCAGTGCCTGAGATTATAGTTATGGTAAGTGTATTTTGAAAAAAATCTTAGCTCGCTGAGGTCATACAGTTCCTTGTGTTCAACACTTCTTGTCTGTTGGGAAATAATTGGTAATTTCTGCATTTTCCCATATGTGTATGTGTTTTAATGAGAAGGAATTTCTTCTAATCAAAAATCCAATTAACTATGAAAACTATGTATATGTGTTTCTTGTTTCTTAACAGCACAACTTGGAGACTATAATGCTTCAGTGCATTGTTCAGGATATCTTTCAAATTTCAACTTTATACCGGAGCAGAACAAAGATTTTCTTACCAAAGTAGAAACGCTACATGAGCAACACAGGTAACGTGAACTTTAGGTTCTCTCTCGTCTCTTGAGCTTTTAAAGAAAAAAAAGATATTGAAAGGAAGACTCAAGTTCTTAGTATTTTCATTACAACAGCCAGTTGTATTTCATATAGCTTCTGTTAAATGAAATACTTGGGTTTATCATAGAGATGCTAGATTAATTGTATTATGGCAATGTGTTGAAATATTTAAATAAGTTTCTAGTTATAATCTCCAGTAAATTAGCTAGCCTTAAATATTATTAAAGGCAACAATCTGGAACACTATGCTAGATGTTTGAGGGGTTTGCTGTATGAAGGACAGTTGATAATTTTTCAAATTCTATACATTTTTTTTTGTCTATATATGTGGAAAAAAAAAAAACTTCAAGAAATGCCATAACCATAAAACACTTGAGTTAACTTTGTGCTTTCACTCCCCTCTCCTGAGGGTAATACAAAGGCTGCTACAGATTATTCCAGTCAGTGCGCTTCTAATTATTTTTTCTGACCCTGCTGATTTGTCTCTTGTAAGACTGCAGCTTTGGAATTAGTGGTGTTGATCAGATACTTGCAAGCTGAATGCAAATATACCAATCTAAGAAATTGTCTGTGAGCAAATGAAATCCAAATCTCTGTAGACTAGTTTCCTCTATCTGTATCTTAACTGCATCAGAGCTAATTCCCTGCTCTCTTAATTTCTTTGATTTATACCCTGAAATATTTCCATTTTCATGTCTTCCTAATGTCCCTCAGCTGCTTTTTTCTCATCTTTCAATACTCTTACTTTTCCCTCTAGTTTCTTTACTGCTAGTGGGTGGAGTGAGTAGTTCTGAACTTGACGTGTGCTCCCTAGCCATCCAGAACAGGCGTATGTCATTTGTGGAGCAAAAGAAGATAACCACTGAACTCTTAACTCCACCTGTACTTTCTGTTGGAGATACTAATCTGGACTGTTTTCCAAACAGTTTGTATTCAGGCACACAATAGCTGATGCTTCTACTCCTTCCAAATGAATTTGCAGTTTCCAGTAGGCTCAGTAGTTTTTTGAGGGGGACTTTCAGACAGGAATGAATAAATCAGCTTGTCTTTAGGAAGCAGTCACCTTGGAGACCCCTGAGGGAAGTTTGTTTTGGAGTGGCTAGGTTGAGAAGAAGAGTTTTGGAGTGGCTAGGTTGAGCTCATGTATTTAGTGCTGTGGTAGAAAGAGGTATAAATCTGGCTATGTTCTGCAGAGAAAAGCAGAAAGCATTCTGCAGAAGTTAGCATTGGTCCAGACTAAGGTATGGTGGCATCTGTTGGAAAGACTCCTTTCTTCTCTGTGTCCTTTCAGTGATATTAGTGCTTTCATTGAGTGTCTTTGGTGGGGTGTAGCCTTGATGGTTGAGAAGTTTAAGTTCTGTATTGGAATTAGCAGAGATGTTGGTAATTGAAGGTCTGAATAAAAATACTGATTAGATTAGACTGGAAAAATGTTTCTTTATTCTTTTAACACCTCTTTTGAAACTTAGCTCTTAAGGCCAATTTACTTCAGAGTGTAAGGAGAGGCAGACAAGTTATTGTTTATCTTGGCAGTATTTCTTGCATACTCCTTTGGCATTCATAGAGAATACTTATGTCTCGGACATGAATTTGACTGGATCAGTGCCAAGAACATACTTGACAAGAATGGTTCTGGTGTTCACCAGAGCTGCTGGGAAGGAAGGATGGAAAGGAAGAATTTACTTTTTTACCCTTTGGGAGAACATTGTTGCTTTGGAATGAGATTTCTGCTAATCTGGAATAAAAACTATTGCTGTAAACCGTATAGGTTATCTGTAAATTATTATAGCTTTGAAATCAGTATCCTTATATTACAGGGTTTCAAAGCCAACCCTATAAACATCTATCCTTTTTTCATTCTTTAGTGTCTATCCTTTTGGAAACTTTCACAAGGGAAAAGAAAAAGGCTTGAATTGCTGAATAACAGACTTGAGAAGTTATGGCTTGTGTTATGTGTTGTAACTCAATGCAAGGTTTTTGTTACCTAGGTCTTGTGTTGCTTTTCAAAATCTGAGGAAGTATTCCCTGAACAAGTCCATGTCACACTGTTCAGTGAACAGTATGCAGATGTTACGAAAGCAGCTATTGTCATATTGAACTGGTATAGCTTCAGAAATTTTCCTTCTGTGTTCATCCCTAAATCCATAGGGGGATGTTTTGTATGTAGTTGGTTCTAATGTGGTTTTCCTGCTGTGTTTTGCTTAGTAGCATAAGCAGCCTGAGATCTTAGGATGCAGATATTGCCCAAATTGGTAAGGTTTTCCTAGTGCTTGCTAGATCCAGCCATCAGTTGGAAGAGAAGGATGCATTTGAAACTAAATAGGATGCTTATATTCCAGATGAGGTTCGCTAGTTCTTGGGTATCAACAACTATAAAAATTGGAACATCAAGACCAGTTCCCTCTTGCCTGTTTATCTCACTGAATAATTACCATCTGCTTAGGGACCTGAAGGTTTCCTTTCACCTCTAATTGAGTAGGAGGGTGTAACAACAACGAGTAAAAAACCCAAGTCTGTGCTGAGATACTTGTTGGCTCTTCAAGACACAAGGCATGACCGGTCTGGTGTAGATGGAGTATACAAATTGATAATTAAAATTTGCAGACATATCTTGTTAGTGTGCAGCAGATCTTCTGAACAAAGTACTTGATCAAATTATTTAAAATGACAGTAATGTTCTCTTACAAACATATTCGACATCCTTTCATATAACAAAATGGCCGTTTTGCATTGGTTTGCTTCTGTAATTTTCTGACACAGTGAAAGAGACAATGTCTACTAAAGTTTTTCAGAATCAAGGTGACGATAGTCAGTGTACATGCAGATCTGAGAATCCAACTTTGCTCAGGATTATGACAAACAGTGATTTTTTTTCATCTTTGCTCTCTTTTTTCCTGATATTACGACATCCTCAAGCCACATTGGCCATGGCTTTCCAGTTCAAGGTAGCTTTCAGTTTTCTGCAGCATGATGGAATATTTCCTAGCGTGGCTGCTTCAGGGCATTGTATTTTAATGGCTTTGCATTTAAAAAGAGGGTTATTAATTGGAAGTAATAGATGCTGGAGTTCTTAACATAACTCAGTGTTATGTCAACTTTTTGCAGGTTGTACCTAAATTGCATTTCATCAATGTAATTTTATGCATGTTGTTTTGGAAGCTCACCTAGCAAAGAGTTGGTTTTTACCTGTACTTACAGAAGCTTTCTTGAACATGAGAAGGTCAAATGCTTGTATCTTTTAGCTTCAGGAGAAAAAAATATTTTAGGACTTACAGATTTTAGGTAAACTCGGATGGCTTTTCCTTGGTGAGTTTCATAACTTTAACTTCTAATCTGTTATCTCCCCTTTATTTTATTAGTACATTCATGCTTCTAATCTTTCTTCTACATCACTTCTTTCTGAGAAACTATGTAATATACAATATTTACACATACAGCTTCTTACTAAAAAGTCAGATTTTATAGGGGAATTGTTTCCTCATCCCTTTGAACATAACAGATAACAAAGATTTTTGTAAAAAGGGCTGGTCTCAAATGGCTAAGGTAATAAAATCATGTATAATTCACTCAATTTTTTGGGAGTACTTTAGCAGGGCCTTCACCAGTAAAGAAATCATGGCACTACTTAATGTGGTGTTATTTCTGAGGCACTGGACTTTTACATTCTTCTGGTTTTATGCATTTGGAATAAATATGATCTAATATCTTTTATTTTTGACTTGTCTGTGGTTCATATTTATTATTTTTTCCCTTCTTCTAGTGGCCTCAAGCAATCTGAAGCAGAGTCCTGCTATATAAATATAGCAAGAACACTTGAATTCTATGGAGTGGAATTGCACAGTGGTAGAGTATGTTTACATTGTAATTTTTCCCTTGCAAAGTAAATTTATATGCTTTTTTGTTTATGTTAATTAATAGCAGTAAAAAAAAGTAATATTTACGTACCGACTTTATCATGTGTTATTTTTAAGTAGAGCTGGGTAATTTTTCAATAACTTATGTGTGACATAAGTGCTGGGATTTTAACCACATAAGCTAGAGCTCCTCAAAAGCATAATGAAGTATTTTTAAGATCAACTATTTAATTCCTGGAATATATTTTAATTAATAAATTTACAAAGGTTTCTGAGTGTCTTAGCATGAAAGAAAATGAATGCTCTGTTTAGTGCTATTAGTTGGCAGGTGTTTTAAGGATTTAATTTCTCTGAATTTCTAGCACTAATTTCTTAAGTGTTAAGAATATATAGATTTTTTTTGTTTAAATTCCTGTAATCACTGATTCCAGGCTAAATCTAAGAAGTATTTAACAGCTTGAGAGATGGCCACTAAAAAATGTATTTGAAATCTTTTAGATACAGGGTGTTCATTGATAAGAAACATGTCTTAGTATTTCACTGTCTACTGCTATTTAATTTTTTGACTACCCTATTCACTAGAAGTGAATCCCCAAAATGCTTTTTTTATTTGCATCCTAGTGTGCAAGTTGCCTTTTGTGCTTCTATGCAATAGTAAATTGTTTTGATATAAGGCCTGTAGTGTAAATACTAAAGGAAGTGTACTACAGATAATTGATTTCCTAGGTGAAGATGACTTGTAGTTTTCTTAACATTTTTTTGGGTTTTGTTAATAATCCTGACACTAAGAGTTATAATGAAAAATTCATAGATTTATTTAATTATGAAGAAGGAACAGAGTGAGTAATATGCTTCCTTCACCATATTTTCTTCTTGTTTTTCTTTATGCTGCCACAAATAAGTGAGTGTTCCATTGGATTTCTAGAAATTCCTAAAGTAGTTCTGTATGAAGCCACTGTAATTACATTCATATTCATGAAATACAGTGCTCAAAAGGTAGACTTTTTTAATAATGGAGAAAAGTAGAAAGGAAATTATCTTATTAAATCTGACTTTGTATAGGCTGTCCATTGGGTCATCTGTCACCTTTCTTCTTTATTGAAGAAGCTCTTAGTGTTACGCTTGAGGTCACTACATGCACTTAACTTGATTGGATATTTGCCTTTTAACTTCTATTATACCCTAGTATTTTGATAAGCCAGCTTGAGTGCTAAGACTTCCACTGTGTGACTAGTCTCTTGATATTAATGGGATGCTGTTTCTGAAAGCTCTTCCATTATCCTTCCTGAGCTGCAGGCCACTGAACTGCATGCAGGATGTCAGTAGTGGTCTTACCAGTGCCAAGTAGTGATAATAGACTGGATTCAAACATTTTCAGCTAGATGAAATTTCACTGCAGACCATTTTGCTACTGTTTCAATTCAAAGTAATAATTTTATCACAGTTCAGGTTTTTTAAGGGTTAAATATTTGAAGTGATCTGGTTTTTCTATCAGTTGAACTAGACATCTCAACATTTAGAAGAGGCTAGGAAGGAAATAGAACCCAAACAAGAAAATATCATGCCACGTTTCAAATTGAATTTCAATATCATTTGAATGTTGAGCTTCATTCTTCCTCTCTCTTCCTTATCTCAGAGTAGGTAATGGAAAAACAAAAATACAGAGAAGGA
Source organism: Leptocoma aspasia (assembly GCA_013399835.1). Lineage (NCBI taxonomy): Eukaryota > Metazoa > Chordata > Aves > Passeriformes > Nectariniidae > Leptocoma > Leptocoma aspasia. The sequence continues at coordinate 408,292 of VXAX01007721.1, read as the reverse complement.
TGACAATCATGAATGTTTTAAGGAAAAGCCTTCATTAACAGGTGAACGCCATGGAGAAGAATAGCCAGCCATTTTTTATTGTTTCCTTTTTTTTTTTTTTGCCTTGGTAATAAAAGGTTTAAGGAGCTTCAGACTACCCAAAAAGAGACAGGTTTAAGTAAAGCCTTTTCTCCATAAGGCTGCAGTCGAGCTACAAGCATTACTTCTGATTTAATGGATGCCCAAGGTGAAATAGCTATCCGGAGCAGTCAGGCAGTCACTGGAGTCCATTAAAAATGAAAGAAGCTTCTAAACCAGGAAATCCTCTAGCTGTAAATGACCAGAAGCTGAGAAGGAGAGTTGTTAATAGGGGCGTAGTTGGTTGTCTCTGAAGTTTTGTACTTCCAAAGCGTGGGTTGCAAGTCACTGTTTGGATTGAATGCCATGAGGCAAACCTCTCGACCAACGTGAGGTTGGTCTTGCTCCTGTAGGCCTGTAAGAATTTTACAGTTTAGAAGGTTTATAAGCTGCTTCTTCACAGAGGCTGCTGTGTCCTGCCCCTGCTTCGGCAGTGCCTCCTGATATCTTCTCCCCGGTCAGTACTGCTTTTAAATCATCCTTCCAGTTTTGTCACATCCAATGCCTTGACCAGATTTAGCAGGGGCTAATTAAGCTGTGTCTCTGTGACACAGAGGCTTTATCTCTGTAGATTCTGATGATCTTGTTCCTCTTAGATTGTGTATGGCAGAAGAACCAGGTAACACTTAGCTTTTACACTAATGGCCCAAAGAAGCTGGTGCTCCTGTACTGGTGGTTGAGTGTAGGATACTTTTGGATAATGTTTCTTGAAGAGCAGATGGATATATAGCTTCCTTAATTTTTTTATTTTATTATACAAAGTTAAATATTTAATACAAGTGTGAACTTCCTTTTAGCAACTTACTAAACATGCAACTTTAATCTGAGCTCAGTTTTCATCTGCAAACACTTCTGCTTTTTTCTGATGAAAAATCAGAACTGCTAAAATATTAAAATATGTAATAGTGTTAGGAGACTCAAGAGAGTGAATTCAATATCTTAAAACTATATTGATATTTCTTGAATTTCTAATCTTGTTTTCACTCTGGACCACTATCTCATCTGCTCAATAATTAATCTCCCATTAACTTATCTTTAATTTCTACTCAGAGAGTTGAAGATAGGAAATTTGTTGAATCAATATTATTTCCATATCTACAAAAATCAAAATGGTAATTGTAAATTAAATCAAATGTGAATCAGTACTTAACTAGCTAGATGCCTGGCATGATAATTTTTATCTTTACAACTTTTTTATTATCTTCTTCGTGTTACCTGGGTTTTTTTTGTAAATATATGCATGCTATTTCTTTGTTATGCAATTTGACAGCATGATGTTTTGAAAAGAAAATAACTGTAAATCAATATCATATTTCATATAAGAGACCCTCTTTTTATGCTACTCCAGCATCTTTATTTTGTGTTTCTTAGGCTCGATACAAGAGAATTCATAATAACAAATAACATGGGAGATTAGTGGTTTGGGCTGGTACAAAGGAGGGTAAGGAATGAACTTTGTTCTGACAGAGCTTCTGGAGAAAATAGAGCAGTTTAGCCTAATTAATCCCTATCAAGTGTTTTAGATAATCCTTTATTTCTACTTAATCATGTCTATTTTAAGGTTTTACTTTTAAAGCTGTTTTTTCTTCACAGTATTGATTTTCAAAAGCAGGAACCTGGAGTAAGCTTAAAGTGCTAATAATACAATTTTCTACCCTGCTTTAGGTTGGCCATATCAAGGCAGAAACAGCTAAACTGTAGACACTTAATCTCCTGAATACCTCAGTGTTCTTCCCAAGTAATATGCAAGGATGTCAGTTCTGGATTCCTGTATTTGCTTTGCAAATTAGTTTGGACTTCACTCATTCATGGGCCTGTATCACACTTCTATTCAACTATTTTTAAAGGATTTATTGTAGACTTTCCACAGTATTGTCAGAGCACATGCTACCTGTTCTATTTTCCCATACCTTACTACTATGAAGAAATTGGGATTGGACATGGAGGAAAGCCATCTATTAATTGAGGCCAGAGTACCATCTAGAGGAGCAACTGCGCTACTGAAGGCTTTAAGAGAATTTGTTACCACTGACTGTCCTTTAAAAACAGTCTGAAACTGCTTTTGAGTCAAACCTGATATTTTAAACAATGGATTCTACTTACATGTGGATTTATTTTATGCATTTAGCTCTGTTTAGAAACCCATGTAATAACACATTAGTGTGCATTGATTATAAGAAATGGGAAGCCAAGATTTGTAACTTCTTTAACGTCAATCTGGGTTTCGGCTCAAAATGACCATCCAGCATCCTCCTCTCTGCCTTTTTGTTGTTTTTTTTTTTTTTTAACTCAAATGTTTGCTTATATGGAAGACTGTGTTTTCTCTTGAGTATCTCAATACCTAGAAAGGGTTGTAAAATTACGATTTTTTTTTTCCCAGTTGCATGTGTTAAACTAATGCATGGCTTTTAGTTTAGTTAGTAATGGATTTCATTTACTGTATGAAATATTCATGTACACTGTATTTCTCCAAAATATTCTCATATGCAAAATTGTGGTCACCTCCTGTGCAGTCTTCCTTGGTAAGACCTTTTAGGAAAAAGTAAGGAATTATTTCCTCTCTTTTTTTCAACAGCATATAATCAGGCAATTTTTGTTCAGTTCCCAAAATTCTGTGACGTTTACCTGACTAATCTTGGGAAGTACTTCAACTCCTTTCCTGAAATTAATAAGGCTAGACTTGCAAATTTACTCTTGATACAGACCTAAGGAACATCCAGGGTAGTAGTATGAACATTACAACTTGTTTTAATGAATGAATAATATTTAGAATGTGTGATAGATAACATCAAAGGAAAGAGATGCGCAAAAATCAAAACTTAAAAATGTAATTGATTTTTTTCTTCAAGTGTACCAATTCAGGTATAGAAAACTTGAAAATAAATTTATTAGTAGATAAGTGTAAATGACCCAAACTACATTTGTGTTCTTACAGTATTTTTCTTTTTTAGGATCTCCATAATCTAGATCTTATGATTGGGATTGCATCTGGTGGAATTGCTGTATATAGAAAACTCATCTGTACAAGCTTCTATCCCTGGTAAATTCCTGTATTGTAAAGAAATATGTCCAGATTTTTAATCTTACCTCCATTTGCTTTCACATTTATTCCAAAGAAGCCTACAATACATGTATTTGTTCTTTATGGAGTATTGTGGTATTTCCTTGTGCTTAGATGAAAATGAAAACTTGCCTAATCTCTTAAATCTTTAAGACTTTTGAAGTCTTTGCACTGCATGAAGTCTTGATCAAGTTAGTTTACATACAGGTATGAGTACATTATTAGGAGGACCCTGTGGTCTTAGAGATTTGCTGCTGTTATGCTCAATAATATGTCTCTTTAAAAACAAACAAAACCAATCAGTATTGCTATTAAATTCAGCCCTTAATTCAGACTGAATTAAGTTTAATCTGAACTTTTAAACATGGCATTTGGCAAGAAGATACTTACTTCTTGGAGTAGAAATGTAAAATTACGCTTTTGGAGTTTCACATTTACAGGAAGTAGGATAATATAATTTAGACATTTTTAAATCTCATCAAATACGGGTATATAACATTAACAAGCAGGTGAGAGGCCTTCACATGATTCTCTGATACATAATACATTAGAATGCATGATTGTGCTGTAGAAAATAACCTCTGCAAAGAAATAATGTGCACAAGAACTCTAATGTGAATGACATGAGAAGTTACATAAGCTATAATTTTTTTAAAGTGCTTTTGGGCTTTATTAGTTATACCATACTAAAAATTATAATCCGAATAAGAAATTATATGGAGGGAGGGCATTTCCTTAAGGTTTTTGGATTGGATCAGAAAGAATTTTTTTCCAGTCTTACTTTTTTTAAAAAAGTATGAACTTGGTTTTTTATGCTTGATAAAACTATAGCTTTGTCATGTTATATGTGAGTTCTTTGTTGAATTTGTATCAATTTTTCTGGATAACTTTTCCAGTAAGATACTACAGTGTTCTTAATCGTGACAAAAGAATTCATTCCAATGGGTTGTACTTGCTTTTTGGCCCTTAATTATACAACAAAAAAAAAGCAGCTCCTTAGCTGTACTCTTTAAATACTAGTGTCATTCCATCCTTTCATTTATGAACCCAACCAAATAGCTATTTCCTATAGAAAAGCAATAAAATCAGTTTTAATTAAAATTCTAGGGGAAAATATACTGCATAGTCTCTGGATTTTTCTTTTTTTTTTCTTTGCTTTGAGTTGCATTTCAACTCCCTTGGGTATACTGCAATCATCCTGGATAAATGCATGTCAGTAATAATGCTCTCATGCAGCAGCACAGTGAAAACTTGTATTTTTCCATTTCTAATGCACATTGAAGCATAAAGACTTATCTTTCATCTTTGTGCCTTGAGTGCTGCTCTTTCATACATCAGTCTCTCAGCTTCTTTGAACTGCTGCAGGTTTTAAAAACTGCCAGCTGGAGTCACATTTCCTGTCTTCTGCCAGGCTTGCTCTGCCAACTTAGTTGACTTAAGTAAGATATGAATTGATAATAGTTGTTCCTGAAAACCACAGAGTAATGGCATTTTAAAATCTGTGACTATATGAATTTTTAGGGAAGGGAAAGGTAGTTTATAGCACACAAGACAGGAGGAATCTACAACTTCCTGTGCTACTTTTACTCCTAGAGAGCACAGAGGAACAAAACACAGATGCTGAAACATTTTTCACAAAAGCCTATCCTCATTTACAGGAAAAATTGAGGGAAATAAAACCCACAGGTTTTTCAGTTCAAATAATTCCCACTCTACAATATGAGGTTTAGGCAGTAATATTTTCAGCTGACAGCTAATGCAATTGTTCCAAGCTCTCGTACTCGCTCGCCCTCTCTCTCTCTCTCTCTCTCTAAAAATTTATTTTCATCTTGAAAGGAAAAGCGCCCCACACAGGGGCTAACTTTTTGATATTTTATTTCTGGCATCTTGCATGAGTTAATAATAATTCTTTGTGCAGGAATGGTGTCCATTCCCTGAACCCACCAAAACAAGTAAACACTGAAAGCCACCAGAGAGGAGTTGCTTGGGATGTATTTGCATTATGGATTCTCACTTTTATTTTAGATCTCAAAGCAAGATATATTTCTGTAATGTCTGAAGTGCTATTTATTTAGGCTTTCCGTGTAGCACCGTTTGTATCAAGTGGCTTTTCCTACGGACTGTGCAAACTTCACCATTAATGAGTTAGAACTCAAGGTGGCAGCAAACACCATCAAAGCACTCTCCAAAATTTTAAGTAAAGTACTCTGCAGTGGATGACAACAATACAACTATGCCATATGGTAGTAGTCAAAGGGGACCAAAAGTTTTCAGGAACAGAGGCAGTGAGAGAGTTCTGCCTTGGCAAAAAGAGACTTTTCAATCAAAGCAACCTACGTAAAGAGCTGACTGATCAGTCAGCAGCAATGCGAGTCAAGATAGGTTTAAAAAATAGCTTTGGATTTAATGCAGTATTTTATACACTCTGCAGAGTTATTCTCAAGGGGGCTTAACTGTTCTGTGGTAATTTCCAAATTGATTTTGCAAGTACAATATTAATGGGAAAAACATACAAACACTCTATATCAACAACTAAAGTTAGGTATTAAATGCTATTTTGTGTATGCAGTTCCATTGCTTTGAAAACTTCAGAGAAACTGCTTGAGAAATGCATAATACATTGCTAGTTAAAACTTGGAAAACAAGTATCTTGCATAGCAAATTGGACAGAACCTTTCTTCCGTGGCAAAGTATAGGATTTGCAGGTAAAGAAACTTTTTCTTTGCTTCAAGTCATGAGTACCAGCTGTTAGTACTAAGTTCTAGGACAGGACTGCCAGTTGAATCAAAAATTAGCAGTTCTTCATGGCACACAGAGTGACAAATCTATTTTGATGCTTGTGAATGATAAGAAGATGGGACCCAAAAGAGCCATCATTCTTAATGTGCAACAACTAGTGAGTGCTTTTTAAGCAAACCATGAAGTTTCATGATTTGTGAATGTACACTGGACAGATTATTGGCAAGAGAGAAGGGCTGCTGAGCCACCAGTTACAATAACAGTAACTGCATTCTATTAATATAATTTTTTGGGTATGGCATCTTCAAGAACTTGTTAAGTTTAAGTGCTTTGATGTTGTAAGAACATGTTATAAGTTTTTCTGTATGTAAGTCTGCAGGAAAATCTTCTTATGAGAAAGCAGTTTTTCTGTTGTTTTTTACTCTGTATAAGTTTTTGTAAACAAAATCTCTAATGTGTGTTTTAAGGACATTTAGATTTTTCTACTTGTCTCTCGAAATAAGAAAATGTGAGTTTCTCTTTCAACCTATGAGGTGAAGAATTTATCTCTCTAATATTGTAAGCATTCTAACATTCTTGTACAGAGCATGAAGAAGTAAGCATCAGAACTCTGTACCTAAGCACATTATAGCCCAAATCCTTCTGAACTATGGAGTCATTTTAATAAATTGTATTTAACCTTTCAATATTATTGCTAAGAGTCCTTTGTCAATGCACAGACCATGACAATAATTTGACACCTTAATCTCTTGGATTTTTTTCTAGACTTTTGTAGATGGGAACATTCAGCCAATTTGTGGGCATAACACTGCAAATGATTTTCAGTTATTGTTAAATAAAAATGTCAGAGTAGCAAGTGTTTTTCGTGCCTGAACTTAATAGGTTTAATTGTACTTTAAGATGAATGAATGAAATTGAAAGGGGTATTCTATTTAGGAGAGTGTCAAAGTAAAGAGACTTAAAGCCCTGATTTGGCTTGAAGGGATTATATGGCTGTGCAGTGAATCATGGAAGTTGTTTTGGTTTGGATGGGGTTTTGGTAGTTTTTTGTTTGTTTGTTTGTTTCGGGTTTTTTTAAGAAAAAGCAGGGGGTAGTGGAGAGGGATTGAGGAGGTTTTGGTACCTTAGGATGCTGGCTCCCTTTTTGTTGTTGGGTGGAGGGCTTTTCACTTAGTCTGCAGGGTTAGTTTTCTGTGTCCTGCATTTCACCCGGCTCCATGTTGGGGTTAGAGCAGACCATGATGGCAACTTCGGAGTAACTCCAAAAACTTGTTTGTTGAAGTTTAGTCTAAGTCAAGAAATGTGGTAAGAAAGAACCAGAAGCACAAAACTTGAGTGGTACTAGTTCAGTCAGAGTAGCATTAGAATCAAGAAAGAATTAATATACAATGAATTGCAGCTCAGGAAATACATCTGAAAATTTATATGACATGTCAGGTAGTTCAGAATCAAGAACTTTTAGATGAGCAACACAGATCACTGATGTTTGAGGTAGCAAGTCAAATGACACAAGTATTTTAAGAGTTGGCCTAACAGGAGAGGTGGATAGGATTTTAGCTTTCCATTAATTTTCACACCGGTTTGTCTTGTCAAAGAATAGTGTTGAAATACCTGTTTCTTTGTGGCTCTGTAATTCATGGAGAAAAACATTTTCTGAAATTGGCACACACTGTTTTCCACCTCTTGTGCAGGAAGAGGGATAGGTAATGCCATGAATAATCTTGCTCTAACTGGCAAATATACTCTCCTGTATCCATGAAGGATGTTGCTCTGTAAGCCAAGTGCCTCTCCCATGAGCAGTGGGGAATGAATTTTATGCCATCCCGCTTGATGAGAGTGATGCAAAAACTGTGCCAAACTGAGAGGACTTTCTCATATCTGATATCTAACATCCTGTGAAGCATCAGTTCACAAAAATATTATGAAACTTATAGCAGTAAACTTACAAAACCCTTTCATGATTTTTTTTCAGGCAAATATGACTTGATCAGATCTTAAATAGGTTTCCTTAAACCTCTGTAAGATTCCAGCTGACTGCAGATCAGAGATTTCTTTGTCCAAAACCTGCAGGTTTTCAGTTACTGAAGTAGAACTATTGCAGAGAAAATTTAGTTATTTTAGACAAATCTTGTGTTGCTGTGGGAATTTGTGCAGGTGGGTAGAAGTTTGTTTAATTTAGCAAAACTGATAAGCATATAATTAAAATGAAAATTGCTTGAGCACCAATTCCAGTTGTAATCTTTACCTTAGAAAATATGTATTCACATTATGTATACTTAAAAAGAAGTGTTCAGTTCTAAAACTGCCACATAGATTACATAGCAATGTTAATGAAGTGAAAAATATATTAACACTCATTCTTACAGTTTTCATCCTTCTAAAATTATGATTTTTTCTAGAGGTTATGTTTAGTGGTTAACACAAGTACATGATATCTTTCACATTTTGAAACCAATTCTGCAAAGCCCCTGTGAAGTTTCAGTTGTTGTAAGACCAACCTTGTCATGTCATTAGGGTCTTAAATTTTGTTCCTTTAGTCACAGTTGTCATATGACTCTAAAGTTATACAAAAGTTGACACATTTAACATTTGTACAGCTTAGTGTAGAAGATGTCATCAAGTTTTTTGCTGCAAGAATAAATTTGGTGGGAGAGAACTGCTGTGAACTATTTAAAGATTAAACGAGGACATCTATTTGCCACTCAACACAGGAGATGGCTGCATATTATTCATTGAATATTTTACACCTATTATCTTTCAGGCTCACTGTACACAGTATTATTTTTCATTATTTTATCACTCTAAACATTACTCGGTATTTCATGGCCTGTTTCTTTCTTTTAGGGTGAACATATTAAAAATTTCCTTTAAAAGGAAAAAGTTTTTTATACAACAACGGCAAAGACATGTAAGTAGTCCTCTAATTTTGTTTTGCTCAAGTGACCATATTCAATATTTTATATTGAATGTAACCTACAAACTGCTGATCAAAAGGCTCTGTTGGGGTCATTTGCCTCTGAAACTCTGTTTTGTTAACTTGGTCTTGCTGTTCTGGTCTGCTTATTCCCTTTTTCCTTTTTATTGTTTCTTTTCCAACACTGAATCCCTCCACTTTCAGTGTGTTGGACTGTATCTTTCCCATTGAAGTTTCTTCTCCCTTGGAGACTTCGGGTAAATGCAGATCTCCGTCCTTTGTCCAATATCTATTAACATAGCATATTTCCCCTTTCTCATCAGCATCTGCTGCTCTTTCCTTTGTTGCTCTCCCTGCCCTGTAGAGTTCCTTAATGCAGTGAATGTACTAAACAACTGCTTGTCCCATCTACGGGGGGTTTGTGAGGTCCCTTCAGCTTATGGGGCTCAGAGCTCAGCAAGAAAGCAAGGTTCCTGGAGTAAAGGAGAGCTTTGCAGCTGAAAAACATGAGGTTGAAAAGGGGAATAGCCCACCCCCTGCTGTGTGTAACATGGAGGGCTTTAGGAGTTAGCAAATTAAGTGAAGATAGTTGATAAAACAAATGTAAAATTTTTCAACTGTTAAGAGATGGCTTCTGTTGGTTGCTTTGTGCTCTTTGCAGAACAGTTGAAATATTAGTCTATTTAATACGGAGGAAATCTTGATTACTGATTATTATTGTGCTACCACAATATGAAAAAATAAGATATCTTTTAAAAAAGGGCATAGATTATTTAATATGACAGGAAAAAAACTTCTCAGAAACTAGTGATCAGCAGATGTATAAGTATTTCAATACAGTTGAGGAAAAAACTTGAGAACATAGCAAAAGGTAAGTGTTAACTTGTACCTAAACTTCATGGAGGCTCTTTCTGGTAGTACACAAGCTCTTAAATTTTTAGGAATTGTGTTACAAGACCACCTCTTGGCCCACGTAGATTAGAAGGTCTGCTGAACACAGATTTCTAAGGAGGCCTTTTTTTTACCCAAAAGGAAAATGTTTTCTTTCTTTTTTCTTTTCTGTGTGTCTTTCTTTTTTCCCAGTGTGGTGGGTTCTTTGAAATTTGAGGAGTGTGCAAGTATGTACGTGTTGCTTTTCAGGATTCATGTTTAAAAAATTTATTATCCAGAGATAGTGTTACTGCACTAATGCTTGCACACACACATAGCATGCACAGGGTGTGTCCTTACACACTGTAGGGGGATCTTAAGGTTTTTTCACTAGCTGTAAGTTTCTAAATATATTGTTTATTATGCAGACATGTCACAGTCTGTTCATATCTATTTCACTGCATGAAGAAATGAGTGGTTAATAAACGATTCTATTCACTTGTCAGTGTAAACACTTGCGGGTAGTAACTTCTCTCCTGGGTTTGCGGATTAAAAACTCACTGATAAATAGTAATTTAAAAATCTAAATATTTTCAAGTATACAGATAAGTACAGGCTTTCAGACAGCAGTTTCCAAATGTGTCTGTGAGAATAAATGTAGTAACAGAACTCTCTGAGAATAATTAGTAAAACAGGGCTTGGAACTCAATGATTTTAAGTCCCTTCCAAACCAAACCATTCTATGATTCTCTGAAAATGAGTGTACTCACAGTGGTTTTGGAATATGGAAGAATAAAGTCAATATAGAACAATCTGTGGACTTAATGTAAAATATGTGCGTTCATTACATAAAGACTTGACTGCTGTCAAAAGTAGAATTTTTGTCTCTGGAGACCTGTGTCACTTTTGAAAAGAGCAGCAATCTTAATTTGTTCAGTTAAACATTTGATAAATGATGACAGTTCAAGGCTCTCGATTCTTTTAGCTTGCCTTCTCTTAAGTGATCATAGTTCTTTGTTTCATAACCTGTGGAGATGACAGGAATGCACACAGTGTCATGCTTAAAGAGCTACAGAACTGAAAGAAAAGTAAGGCCAGCTGCATGACCTTTTTAGTCCTTCTCATTTCATATAAAAAGCAGACCAGGTACGCCACTAAATCTGTGGATGCATCTATCCTTGTCAGCCCCTCTTGCTTGAAATTTAGGACATCAAGTGTGCAGTGCTCCAGTGGTATTGCTTGGAAAAGCTTGCTGGTGCCATGCAGTGGGAGAGAGGGGAGTGGAGTCCTAGGGGTATCACCAGAATAGTGGGATGCTTGAGGGGTGTGTGAGGGCAGATGACTGCATAGGTATCAGTCTTCGAAATGATCCGGTTTTTGCTTGGAAAGGCAGAAGCAATAGGTAAATGAATCTGAAAGTAAGGAAGATGAAAGAGTGTGGGGAAAACAGAGCAGATATTGTATATTCATAGGCAAGGTTTGACTAAAGATGATGAGAGTGCTATAGAACTTCTTTTATATTTTATATGTCATACGTAGATTCTTTACAAAAATCTACAGAAAGTTCTCAAAGGCAATGAATTTGCAGTCCCCTGTGATGTTCCATGTTTCATTGATTTGTTCTCCTTATTTCCTTTACTCCATTTTTCTTTCCTTATGTGCCTTTTCTGAAAAATCAACTTACCTTATCTCACTCTTTCCCTTCTACTCACCTTCTCTTTTACCCTCCCACTGCTCCGGTCTGTTGATCAGCTACTTGATTAGGAGTATGCAGTATTTCTGTTTCTACTGAAGAGCCAAATAAGGACTGGGGAGCAAGACTGATGAATCAGTGAATGTCTGATGCTAGAGAAGCTCATGACATATAGGCTTAATGAAGGGTGCAGGATTTAAGGTAGGAATAGGACCTATGCTGTTTAGAGGGAACATGTTGTACCTTTCAGAAATGAAAATTTATTTTCAATGTGCTTATCTAATGCTTAAAAACAACATCATTTGCTGCATATTAAAATATATCTTCACTTTCTATGCTGTAGATATTTTCAGATTTTCTGTTAATGGAGTAGGCATACAATTGATGCAGAAGTTCTTCCATATGGTGAATTGGCAAAACACTTCAGTTATGTGGAATTGTTCCCTTTACCTTAATGGCCTCAAATTTCTCTAATGCTCATTTCTTGATAATCATTAAAATGCCATTCTTTCAGCACTTGAGTTGAGAAGTATGATGGGCATTAGGTGCTTGGATCACACTAGAACTCTCTTCACCTTTGAAAAAGTATACAGATTTAACAGCATAACTTGCAAGGTGGCCTGTTAGTGAGGCAGATTTTTATTAACAAAAGGTTATGTTAGTCTAAAAATCAAATACATTTTTATGAAACTTCTCAAAATATTTTTCCTAGCTTAAATCCATATTAAAACTTTCAGCCCACTTAAAGGCTGCTAATAAGGTTCTGTGACAACAGAAAAGCACACTTGTAACAAGCAAAATTAATTGCTGCTATCAAACCTAAATATAAAAGCAGAATATTAGATGTACTTAGTGCCTTATCTTTATACTATAGCTTTTCAGTATAATTGAGATGTTTGGATAAAATAATTTTTGTGGCAATTGAAAGGCCAGTGCTTCAGGCCAACAAAAATATCTATACACTTCCTTTTATTTGTCTGCTGGAGTTGTAAAACCCTTCAAGTGGTATTCAACCAACAAGGAGTATGTCAGAAATGGCATTTGTCCTTAAACCCTTGTGATCTATGCTTTACGTATTTCAAGAAACTCCGAGTTAAGATTTCACTATGCTTTCCTGCTTTATTTTATGTAACTGCTTAGAACAGTTGTGGTGAACTGACAAATTGGTTCCAGTATGCAAGAGACTCAAATACTATACCCACATCTTGAAAAGGGAATACTTTTTAAATGCTTTAGTAGATATAGGGAAAATGTTCCTTAAAGGCTGTAATCAGTTAAATGTTTTTCAGTGCTTATGTAAAATCAAGAGGAAATCTTTTTTTCTCTTGAGAGTCTCACTGTTTTTCTTAAAAGCATGTCTGAAGCCATAGATCCTCTGGACTAGACATGAAGTGATTTGCAAAATGCAGGGTTGGTCTCAGACACATGTCATTTGTAAAATGCTGCCTAGAAATAAAAAGAACACAAGAAAAACAGATTGACTATTCCAGCCAAAATGGTTTGTAGTTACTTCCCAACAGGATTGTTGCTGTGAACAAGCAAAAGGTTGCCTGTCTAATTATATGTTGAGATGTCAAAATCAGTCATAATTTAGAGGAGCTAGAAAAGATGAGTGATGAAAACTTGTTTTTTCACTGAAGTGCTGAGCTATGCTGGCAATTGACTCAGGTCTCATGTTACCTTTATTTCTACTCTTTGCTTTGCTCTCATTCCACTTTCTTTGTATCAATAACTAGATTAACTAACCAAAGCTTTCTCTTGTACAAAACTCTTGGGATAAACATTGGTGGCACAATTGTGTTGCACTCATGTTTCACTGGCATTTTGGCACTGAAGTTACTTGTAAGAGTTTGCATCGAGACACACAAGTTTTATATGCTGCTGCCTTCTGAACCTCCTCATTGTGGCCTCCCATTGTCATCCAAGCAGGAGTGGATTTCAACAGTAGTAGCAGAAGCTCCAGTCCCATCACAACTATTTTCTTTCCCCAAAGAAAGATCATGGTTAACATCTTCAGTTTCTTCTGAAAGACTATCAAGAATATGCTTTTTGCATACTATGGCACTTGAAAGAACATTATTAAATTGAAGCCTTATATGAAGAGTTTTAATTCAAAGAAAGAGGGTTTTTTTTTTCTTTTGACATTGCATCCTTAATGGAAAGTTTTAAAGAATTTTGTTTGTCTTAGGAGGTCAAAATCTGACTAGAAACCTGAAAATATATTTATCGGTATAACATGATACTCATATATACAAAATCTTTACTGCTCTAGACTTAAATATTTCATTAACATTTCATGAACTTGTAAAGTGCACATTTTTCAGTTTGGAAGTTCACATAGTCACAGAGATATTTTGGCCATTTCCACCTCAAAATCTACTATATGCTGATTGTTTGTTTGTTTGTTTGCCACAATGTATTTTTCATGTTTAAGCTTAAAATAATTTTATTGGTTTTTTATGACCTTGTTTACTGTTTCATCTACTTGTATATGTTGAAACATGGTGTTCCCTGCTGTTACAGAATGAATCCAGAGAGCATATTGTTGCCTTCAACATGTTAAATTACAGAGCATGCAAAAATCTTTGGAAATCTTGTGTAGAGCATCATACATTTTTTCAGGCAAAGAAGTCACTACCTCATGAAAAAAAGATATTATCACATTATTGGACTCTGGGTTCTAGAAATCCAGCAAAGTAAGTATTGTGTGAAAGCATGTTTTGCTCTACGATGGGAATGGGAGGATTTGTGTCAGTGGTAGCTCAAGTTGGAGTGTCAGTGTTCAGTCCTGTCCATTGCTTTGTTCCAGTCTATATATGAACCATTTGAAAAGTTATACGGTTGTGGTTTCACTTTCTGTAATGTGATCTCCTTACAGTAGAACTTTCTTGTAATTGCCTCAAAAGGTGTTTGGATATAAGTTTTACTGCTATTTTTTCAACTTGTTGCTTCAGTCTGAAGTATAAAACACTGGAAAGGAAAAATGTCATGTAGCTAATGATCCGGTAAGAGAATTTGCAGAACAGATTTGTTTTGAAATGTTTAGCCATTAGTGTCATGTACACATTCTGTTTAATATGTTAGGGCAATTTCTGGAGTGCATCACACCAACCACTTATTACTGACGTAAAGATGAAAAACTTTTTCCCATTCAGATATTCAAGACACTCCTGTTGTGACACTTCTAATCCTTTATTTGTCTCATTGGATTCTTCTAGTTAGAGAGCTGGTAGTTTCCTAGTGTTATCTGAGATCTAGTTACCAAGAGGTAATTCTTTAGAGCCTGTGATTTTCCTATATGAACCTGGGATTATTCCTCCCCACATGCGGCAACTGGGCCCTGTCGTCATTAAAGTTAAGCTGCCAGTTTATTTTCCAGTCACATGACATTGTAATGTCCTTCTCCATTTCTTTGCAGTTGGCCTTTATTTTGGCCATCCTGTATGATTTTTGAAGTGGGAGGTTTTACTATGCTCTTTTATTTTAAGGGCTTTTAGACTTTTTTTGAAAAGTATGTCACAGTGGTTTCTTCCATTATGTTGATTTGTTCTGTTGTTACATTTATCAGTAATTCAGCTACAAAGGTGTCATGTCCTGTGTCTTCATTGTCTCGTCCATCCCATCCCAATCCACCTGCCCCACCCCCCAAAAACATTCTATGTAATGAAACATATGAAAATATTTCATATTAATAGTGAATGAAAAAGAAAGTCTTGTGTCATTATCTCTGGATGTGAGATTCTGGGAGTTTCTTTGACTCTTTGATGATCTGTAGACTCTAGAAACCTGCTTGTTCTCATGATTTTTGGAGAAGTATTTTATCGTTTTCTTTTTGTTCGTGGGTAGTGTGTTTTTGTGAATTTTTGGTAGTGTGTTCTCTTAACAGTATAACTTTACATTTCATTTGTCAGAGTGATTTTCGGTCTTCTATTTGGATAACCTTCAACTTCTGAATGATATCAACATGCTTCAAATAGCTTCTCAGACTTTGATGGCTCTCTGGCTTTTCACACTTTAATGTCTCTTGATACTGCGGAAGTTAATACCAAGTGAACTGGTATTACTTGTAAATGAAGCAGTTAACCCCTGAAGACTGTCCAACAATAGGAATTATGATAAAATGTTATGTTTTCTGCTGGAGTATAATTCCATGTTTTCACCTACTACTAGATCATAGCTGGATGATCTGGTTTCCAGATCATGGGGGAAAAAAGTAGTTGTACAAACAGTATTCTAATTTTCTAACCATTTAAAAAAGCCCTATTTTTAGAATTAACTCATTTATGGAGTGTTATGACCTTGTTTTTCCTGTAGTGGAGGTGTTAAGGAGGTGGCTTGAAGTTTGTTGGATTGTCAGGTCCTGGAGTCCTTTATTTCTTTCAAATTTGCAAAGAGATTGAAAACCTTGATCCTCCTATATGACAGATATATACACAGAAGCATTGCACAGCCTTTGTAATGTTAAGAAAGAAAACAGTACGAGTTCCAAAGGGTACCAGCTTAGTACCATTCCATTTTTTTACCGAGCATTTTATTTTTGACAAATCTGCTGTTAAAATTTCTTAATAGTCTGTAGCATAAAGGACAGTTCTCATTGTTGATCCAAATTACTAAGAAATAATTCTTTTCAAGAAATTACAATGCTCTGAGGCATTGTCTCTGCTGAATTGCTTACTTAGACTTCTAAGGAATCTCCAGGGGGAGAATCAGTTATGGAGATCCCGTCCATCAGCTTAAGGATAACCTCTTTGGCCTTATTTATAGCAGCAGTAAGCATGAATTTTAGGATCTACATGAGGAAGAAGGAGCTCAGCAACCATTGCTATGAAAGACTGCTTAACTGCGTAAGAAGCTACAGTAATTTTGAAAAGCTTTGAGTAGTTCCTATGAACTCAGCAAGTTATTTTCTCAAAAGACTTAAGAAAAATTGTGAAAAGGTCACTTCTGAGGTTATATTTCACATATTCAAAATTTTTACTTTCCGACTTAGGATTGGGGAATGTTGTAAGATTTTCCATTGTTCCTTTTCAAGGATGGCTCTGAACTCATGTGGAAGTTACACAACCAAAAAAGAGATTCTGCATTCTCCCTTATGAAAGGGAACAAATTTTTGCATTGTACAAATCAAACAAACACAAACAAACCAAATCACAAAACCAAATGTGCACACAAAAGCTCCACCATTTGGCACTGACCTCATGCAATCCTGGAGGTTCTAAGATTGACTAGCATTCATGAATTCTTTTCATGCAGCTTCCATCAGCTTTGAAGGGTGCTACATTCAGGTTTTACCATCTTAAGTATCACAGGTTTTACTATGGAATTTGTGGCTTTCTTGTTCTGTGTTCTTCTACACTTATATGAGGCAGATAGCCTAGCATTTATTGCATCAGTTCAGATAGTTGCAGTACTTGAGAACAATTTCTTATTTGCACATACCTGTGCCCTTCTTGATTCTCTTAGCTTAAGGTACTAGAGGCATTCCATTTAAATTAGGCTGCTAAGTTGTATAAATCACCTGTAAGCCTTGTTCAAGGAGCACACTGAGTCATATCTCCCAGATTCTGAGAGGTAAATTCTGGACTGAATGCTGAATAACCTTGCATTCTCATTCTTTGTTGAAAAGCTAAAAAATGTATGTGTATTTTTCACCAAGGATATCCTCAATAATAGATGGCAGAAAGAAAGCATCATTTCCAGATAGGATTTGGCAGCCTCCCAGGATGTTTGCTGAGAAATATGCTGATATTTGGCATCTGAAGGGAAGCAATTTGAATTCAGGAGATTATTTATCTTCTGTGCCTTAACTGAAATACCTAGAGACATACCCTATAAGTGATTTTGTGGTCAGGATTAAGGGTTTAAGATTAGAGTTAGGGTTTAGGGTTCTGGCTTCCATCACATGAATTATGTTGCACTTCAAGTTGTCTGTGTTGGAAAATGCATCAACAACCACTTGTAAAAAAGAAAAGTTTATTAATGTAGAGTTCTTCACAATGCATTTTTCATAATGAGTCACACTATGAAAACTTTTTCCAGTCTTTCCCTCTGCTCCAACTATGTAAGACTTCTTTAAAAGACCTCTGTTTCTGAAGAAGATGAGTAGCTGCTACCTTGTCATTGTATTCAAAAGTGTTGGAAAAATATAATGGGTAGCATAGCCAAAAGCTTCTTCTGAGTTGATGGACTTTGTTTACTAAGCATGAAAACATACATGGGTAGCTGATTTTAATATGTAGATACTTCATACTAAGTTTTTCCTCTGTTTTTTTTTTTTTTTTTACACTTGGAGAAGCTTTTAAAGTATATTTAGAAGATGAAGGAATTGATTTCCTTTAAAATAATGAACAAGATACATGAAATACCTCAGTATATATGAAAAGAAATTATGGGTTGCTTTTTCTTTTACTTATATAAGCAAAAAGTGGTACAATGCAAAGCATGATTGAGGTTTGATTTTAGCATAATACCTACAGCTTTAATAACATTTTTAAAATTTCTTTAATGTTATGTAAAATTGAGACTTTTCAGCTCTGTAGTAAGCTGCTACATAGCCTGCTATCTCAGCTGCCCATTACGTACAGCTCAGGACCTAATGAGCCAAAGGTGTTTTCTCTGTAACTAATAAATTGTGTCTTCCATGGGAAATCCTAGGCCTGTAAACTCAAGGATGAGCAGCATATCTTTCAGCTTGACTTGTGGAATGCTGTATAAAATGATGCGTAAGAGTTAGTTTATCTCATTTTCCGTCTACTTAAAGGTTTTCTTTATGCTGTGAATTTTCACTATTAAGATATTTCTATTGCTTTTCTAGCTGTGGTTCTTATCCTGGTGCAGCCCTTTTCTTGTCAGATTCTTGTCAAAAGAAGCAGTCCAGACCTAGAGGTCCTATTTTCATGTCAGATTTTTTTTGTCATGTTTTATCTCGATAAAGCACATGCCACTCAAAAGTGGCTTCCTTCCACGATAGGGTGTTGTCTGGTGTAGCTCTTAATTGATGAGGCAGCAGGTAGATGGGTAAAGTTGTCCTGTGCTCAGTGAAGCTCTTGCTGAATTATTACCCCTTTGTGAATATTAACAGGGAAGCTTCAGAACACACTACCTGTATTTGAACTGTGTTTTGTTAGGCACTCAGTTCAGTGCCAGTAGGACATACTGAATTTCCTGTTTTCCCCTCTGTCTTCTCAAACACAATTGGGTTAAAAATAATTATCAGAAAAAGTTATTTTTACCCAGGCTTGTGATTAGCAATGTATCAGGGATTAACAATCGCTTTTCTTGTCACAAATGAGGGACAGCAAATGTCTCTGTGAGAATGTAAATGCATAAGTAAGGAGAGTTAAGCACAGGGGACACTTTAAATTATGAAGTCCACTTTGATAAGCATATTTTATTTCATTTAAGTTTTCTACGCAAAATAACTCACGTATAGTTGTTTCATATCTTTTCAGGTCTGTAAACAACCAGTACTGCAGAAAAGTGATAGGTGGGATGGTTTGGAACCCATCTATGAGACGATCCTTATCAGTTGAGCACCTAGAGACCAAAAGCCTTCCTTCTCGATCACCTCCTGTTACACCCAATTGGTAAATCCATTTTCAGCCTTTTCCACACCTTCTAGCCTCCTACCATTTCTAAATGTATGTACTCTAGCAGAATAATTATGTAGTTTGTACATATATATTTAAACATTTTTATTCTGAGAATATATAGGACAACAGAAGTGTGGGTGTCACTTACCTCAACTTTAGCAAGGCTTTCATGCTGTCTGCCAAAATCTTATACCCAAGTTTATATGTTATGTTTCTGGATGGGTGGACAACAGGGTGGTTTAAAAGAAAAGTTGAAATGGTTGGATGACTGGACTAAGAGGGGAGTTGTTGATGGTTCACACTCTACCTGGACAACAATAAAAAGTAGATGACTGCAGGGGTCTCTCTTGAGTGTCTCTCTTGAGGACAGTCATCTACTGTCCTGCTTAATGTCTTTATGACCTGGAGGAGGCAATGGTATGCTTGATCATGAAGTTTGCAGATGGCACCAAACTGGGGGTGAGTCAATAAGCCTGGGGGCGGGGCTGCTCTCCAAAGTGATCTTGATTATCTGGAGAAATGGGCCAATAGGAAATGTGTGAAATTCAACAGAGACAAACACAGTGTCATGGGAAATAAGAACCTAGTGTAACAGTATTGTCTGCAGTGCAGCTTTCTGGAAAACAACCTGGTAATCTTTATAGACAGAAGTGGTACATGAGCCATGTGGTATGCCCTGGCAGCAAAGAAGTCCAACCTGGCAGAATTAACAGTCGTAGATAGTAGGTCTGTGGAAGTGGTAGCCCCCTTTGGCTCAGCATTCTCTAGATTTTATTAGAATGCTGCAGCCCTTTTTATCTGCAAATACAAGACAGACACAAACTGGAGCAAGCTCATCAAAGACCACCAGCTCCAAGGTAGTCAGGAGGTTGGAGCACCTACCCTGTGAGGAGAGGCTGATGTAGTGGCACATGTTCAACCTGGAGAAGCGGGGGTTTTCCCAGATGCCTAATAACAGCCCAGAATTACTTAGGAGGAGGCCAGCTACAGGATGAGGCTGGGTTTTTCACTATTGTGTAGTGGGAGGATGGGGCAACAAGTATATATTGAAGCAAAAGAGGTTTTGTCATGATATAATGGAAAAACTGCTTCACCATATGAACAATCACTGCCTGGGAAAGTTGTGTGGTCTCCATCCTTCAGATTTTTTGAGATGTGAGTGCATAAAGCCTTAAGCAGCCTACTCTGGCCTTAGTTGACCCTGCTTTGAGCAGAAGATTGGACTAGATGACCCCCGTGAGTCCCTTCCAACCAGAATTATCCTATGATTAAAACTTTAATAATAAACGTTGCATTTTACAGGGGGGGAAACACAAATCAGTTCAGTGTACTGAACCTAGCAGTGTATGATTGCCTAGTATACCATACAGAATGCTTAAAAATTGATTATTTGAGGTGAGACTTATAGGCCTGGTATGAAAATTCAGATTGTAACTGCAACAGGATAGAAATTTTTCTTTTAAAAAGATTCGTGAAATATTCTAATCTTCCTGCTTGTGTTTGTATTATGTATTTTTAAGGCGGAGTCCTAGACTACGTCACGAAATCCGCAAACCACGACACTCATCTGTGGATAACCTTACGAACGAGATTAGTTATATTACTGAAACAGAGGATGTTTTTTACACATATAAGGGCTCTCCAACATCAAAGGACAGTGATTCAGAGTTCTCTCAGAACCGTAGTCCGCAGAGGAGGTAAGGACTTCTGCAAACAATCCATTGCCTGTTTTGGTTTTTTTAAAACCACCAAACAAAAACCGAAAGAGCTGTAGTGTCAAACAGTCACAATCAGTTGTAATGGTACAATGAGTTCAAACAGTTTTGTTTGCATAAACTTTATTTTGACCAATTGCTCTACTGCAAATGCCACGACACAAAATGACAAGTCAAAATCATCCAACCCTTCCATCCCTAAACAATATGCAGTAGTTGAGCTGTTAGTAAAATTAGAAGAACTACTAAGGCATGTCTGTTCAAATCTGTAATATCCTGTTTCCTAGTAGCTTTTGCAATCATTTCTTGCCTGTCAAAAACTCTTTTTTGTGGGGAGAAAGACTTGGTGAACTCTTAAAAGAGTTCACTCACGTTCTACATCATTAGCTCAGCCTTGTCAGTTGAAAGAGGTATTGCATTTGAGTATACACAAGAACATCATAATGCTGGTGGTCATCCATCTTTTTCTTCTTCAGAGGAACTGTCAATGGCTTGTCTAAACGTGGTGTCTGCTTTTTGGCTGTATTCCTTGAGGATCTACTTTGTTATCCTCTGCAGTGTTTTAACAACTGCTAGGTTTGCTGCCAGGAGCTGAAGCACCTGTCTTTGTGCACTCTGATTATTTGTTTGCTCATGTATTACATTACACGTACACTCATTTCTTAATGAATAACTTCAGATTATGACAATATCAGCTTCAGAAATAATGTATGAAGTCATGAATTGTTCAGTCTCAAAAAGAAAATAGCTACTTTAAAACTTGGAGCTGGGGAGAATGCTATATATTAAAATACATGTTTCTTTGTAGCATTGCAAAAGAAAAATGATTTTTAGTGATGCGTAGTAACTTTAAGGCAAGGTGTATTTTGAGAAGCAATGTCTTGATGGAAGGTGATAGGACTCATCTGCCTCTGTGACAGTGTGCAGGCACTAAATATAGCTTTAAATTCTGATTGAAACTATTTTCTTTAAATTCTATAATAATATTATTACCACATTACAGCAGAGAGTTTTCAGTAAAAGAAAGGAAAATTTGACATGTTGTATGCATATTTGGATTTTGTCACTCTTTTGAGTATATTAAGTATTTTGAGTTTGTCACTTCATTTTTCTATATTTCTGACTGGAAGACAGCTGAACCTTAATACTATTTATTAGTACTAACGGCAGTAGTAGCCATGATAATACATAAAAGTTAGGCCTTTCAATGTTGTGAACAGGCACAGATAGGAAACCATGTCTTTGCTGTGTTTTAAAGTTAGCAGATGATACACTTTTAGAAGTATTTTCTGAGTAAAAATACTGAGAGGCAGACATGAGAAGAGACGATGAGGGTAGAAGCTGTAGACAGAAAATTATGTGGCCGTGCTGTGTTTTGTGACCAGCAAATTGTGTCCTGCCAGCTAGTATGTTGTAGGGCTTTTTATTTTCCTTTTTTCTTTTCTTCCTCTGTAGGTTTTTTCCTTTCCTTCCTGTTTCAGTTATCTTATACTTACTGAGAATGGAGTGGAAAAGCCTGCCTTCATGCCTTTTCTCAGACAATGAAAAAAAGGATGTTCTAAATTTGAAAATAGCACATTCATTTGTTTTCTGAGCTCCAGTGACTGTGCTGAATCTGAGTAATATCACTCACTGTGGGGAGTTTTACTCTTACTACTTCATATAACTGTTGCTTTTCTTCTTACTTATCCCAAATGCATTATTGTTTTCTTAGGTATGTTTGTAATATTTGATACTCTGCAGGTAAACAAAAAAAATGCCTGCATAAATCTGATTAATTAAATTTAAGCTGTGTTTTGCAGGAAGAATGGAATAAATTGTGCTTTGTTGTATTGACTGTTAGACTTTTGTGAAGTCAAATAGTCATTAATAATTTTCTTTTTAACAATTGAGGTAAAATACAAAGTAGCCATTAAAAAAAAGGTTTTCTTTATATTGAAGTTTGTTAGTCCACATTCCAGTTTCTTTTTCCTTTTGCAAAATTACAGTAGTTATTACTTGCTTCACTTCCTTTGTTGAAAGATGCAAAGTGAAATTAAGTATGTATGTGTAGTAAAATCTTTCTTTCCATGAATGCTGTATTGATGGATGTAATCCTACCCTATCAGATAAATCTGTTTTGTAAGAAAAAAGTTTACCTTGCATATCCTCAGTATTAAATATCCCTGGGCTTTTGCCACACATTGGGAATATTTAGACATTAACTATAAAACACCTTTCCATGTACTGATAAATTTTGTAAAGCCAACTACACATTTTTGCCATGCTGGTATTCAGTGGATTTGAACTGACATAATAGAAACATGCTATGGAAAAAAACCTGCCAGATATCCAATTCCTTTTTCATTGGAGGAGAGCCAAGGGTAGCTTCCCATAGTCCTGCTAATACGCATTGTCTTTAAGGGGCTCTTTTTTTACTGCTTAGCCCACTAGGACTAAGATTAATAAAGGTGTTAGTTAATGCTAATTGTAAGTATTAAATAGCTTTGGCATGAAAAATAGCTGAAACATTTTTAGAGAGCTGCTGGCAAACAGCTGTAAATACTGGCATTTAATCACTGAATGGTTATGTCTGTGACCTCATATTAATAATTCTGCAACAGCTTGATTTCTGTAAAGTAAACATCAATTTCATTTCATTTACTATTTCTGAAGCAAGACTGTGCAAGCTGTGGTTAGCATGGAATGTAGCTCTTGACTTATTTTTTCCAGCTGCCATCAGCATTTCAGGGGTGGGGGGTAATCTTCCCTCTTTTTCACTTTTTTATCAAACAAGTGGTTTGTTGTTGAAGGTAGGCTAGATGTACCTTCAAACTGACCTGTTGTGATAGAGTGGCTTTTGAGGCAAATCATAGATAAAACTCATGAACAAGGTTTGCTACCTACCTAACCCTGCCAAGGCACCTTTGGAACCTTGGGTATCAGAAATGTTGAAGAAGCCAGTGCTGGCTAAAGTACATACACCTGCACTTACTGCCCTATACAGCTTTTTGTCCTTCCTGACCGTACTAGGGTATATTTTTTTTCTTAATAATTGATTTTCTTCCTTGCTCTGTTTACTCATATATAGGAATCAATCAAGTTCTACTTTCTTACTATGAAGCAGTACACAATTTAGGAAACAAATTATGTGGAACAGCTCTTAGTTTAGAGAGCTGTATAAAACATAACAGTTGTTAATGTTTCTTCTTCAATTCCTTTGAAGATATAGTACCATATCAACCTGTCATCATCTAGAACTATGTTTGATGTTAAAATCCTTTAAATGAACATGCTGGAAATAAGGGTCAATAATATTTTGTCATTTCTTGTGTTGTTTCTCTTAAGGACACAATAATTGTGTTTAAAATGTGCTTTGTGTGAACACTGTGCCTTCTAACTGAAATTAGAGGTGTGTACCAGAGGCTGTGACTGGAAAAAAGAAAACTGGAAAATAGCTCAAACCATGCACACAGGTGAACCACAAAAAGCCAAGGCAAGCCAGTGAGCACAGTGTTAGGTGTAGCTTCGTTGCTCCTGCTACCCAAAATATCTAAGGTGTTTTCACATTCAAGAACCACTTGGGGCTCAGACATAGTAAAAAGAAACAATTTTTCCCTCTCAGTGTCTGGAGAAAAGATTGGAGCTGTCTATTGCATCTGAATTATAGACAAAAAAATTGCTCTAATCCCAAATCAACATACATTATCTAGAACTTCATTTGCAGGGCATGAGTAGGTTTACCTATTTAAGCCAAATATCTCAAATCATTGCTGGTTACAAAACCTGTCCTTAAAGACAGTGCCGAAAAGGACTTCAAGAGAACTTTTGTTTAGCCCAGGTCTCTCCAGCCTTTGTGAGGAAGGTGTCCCCTGTCAGTTCTTCATCCTTTTGTTTGCCCTGTTGCTGAACATCTCAGCTGATTGCTACTGCCACTGAAAAATTAGCACTAGCATGGACATGGAGCCCACACTTGGCCTTCTGAAGTCTCATATGTTGCATTTCCTGTTGTACAACACTTTCTTATGGCTGTGCCTCACTTGTTCAGAACAGGTAACCCAGTCTGTTTTCTGACTACATGTTATACTCACTCTGTCACTCTATTGTTACTATTGTTACTATTTTGTTCTAAAAATTATTTCAAGAGCAGCATTGAGATAAAACATACTAATTAGTAAGTGCACTTGTTTGATAACTGTTTTTCAGATAGAATTTGCTTTCCATAGTCTTGGCTTCCCTGAAGATGTTTTCTTTGAGAGATTTGCATTCTCTTCATTGAAGCACTGTTGCTACTGAGTTTTTAGACTTCTTACCTTAAGCAAAATGGAAAGCTTCTCTCTTTTTCTGTGAGATTACGTGTCTTCAGATGTCCTTAAATCCTGAGATATTAGGGAATAGTGAGGAGTACAAACTGGCTTTCCTTTAAGATACAAAATTATATTATGAGGCTTTATTATTTCTTAAGTTAGCTCTGTGGAGAAGTTGCTTTAATTTGGGAAGCTTTTTCAACATTGTGTCGTACCAACAGGCTACCTGGCATCAACTCATCCTGACCCTCTGCTGTGCTGATAGGTAGCCCCAATAGAGCTCCTGGAAGATGTTGTCTTTGAGAAAAATGTTTCTCTTTCAGTCTAACAGGTTTAAGCCACAGCTGGTTATTTTTAAAGGCAGACTGATGGACTTGTCCAGGGAATTCTCTTTTACTGCAATTTTTGCTTTGTCTAGCCTGGTACAGTGCTTGAAGATTACCACAGTTGCAGTCTGTCTTGATAAAGGTACCACTACAGTTTCCAAAGCTGGAATAAGGAGAGACTCACAGATGTAGAGGAACAAGTCATCCTTGCTGATTTGCCTTCCCTGACACCACTCTGATCTGTATGCTGCTGTGTCATTTAAGGGGAAAAAGGTACAGGAAAAATAAAATAGTCATACTGAAGTATGTGACATTGTTTCAATATCAGGTTGGGAAATTCCAAAACGTTCTTGATTTATTGAGTAAACTTCAAATCTAACTTGATTTTAATGGTGGCAGTAGACAAGTTATGTTTTGGAATCATGTACTCTGACATGCTTGATCTTTTATCAGGTATTAGGTTTTCTCCTCAGAGGCTGCACTGGCTACCCCCAGTGGAAAGTCTGGTTCTTGGCATCGATAGCTTAAAAAAAAAATTAAAATGCAACTTAATTTATAGGATTCTTCATAGATAAACTCTCAAAAGAAGTGAAAAAAAAGCACTCCTTAAAATAAACTACCCTGCCCTTTACCCTCAAGTAAATAAGTGAAAATTTAAACTGCTATAATGATTTTGCTGGTGTCTTTATGTTAAAGTATTTGGTGTAAATTAAAAATATAATTTAAAATGGTTCAATAATACACTTGTTAAACACTTGGTGAACTTGAAATACCAACGTCTGCCATGAAAACTTCAAGCCACTGTAACCAAGTACTATTTGCGGATCTTTGGACTTAAATATTTTTTCTTGTTTTCATTGTTCCTTTGCTTTTTCTCAAGTGTCTTTGGGTGCATGAGGTGTGATACAGCTATTCACCCTTCACTAGGCAATGAGAAATGGAAACAAACAAATGACGAGAAATTAAAACTGAAAACCCCTGTGTTGTTTAATGCTCTTAACCACCAAGAACCCAGGTGTGCGAAACTACATGGTTTTCTACCATTCAGTGTGAAAAAAGAGTATACTCTATCCTTCTGTGTTCATGGATTTAAAGCTTTTGTCTGGCTTTGTGGGAAGACCCGTGTTGTGGCTAGCACCTGCACCTGCTCCTTAACTGAATGTTAGTAAGCCTGGGTTTCTTTAAGAAAAGAAGGTGTTACATGCAAAGGCTTACTGAAACAAACAGTAATTTATTTTGGCAGTTCAGGATAATCTTAATCATGTTACCTGTACAGGAGTTGTTTCCCCTTTCACTTATATGAGGAGAAGGGCTTATTTTTGACCTTGTAAATTCAGGTTTAATGGCTTGTGCTTTTTAAAATATTTTAATTGGTTTTTATATCATAGATGAAATAGTTTGGAGTGTTAATATAGCTGTTTTTTGCCCTCTTAATGCCTTTTTTCCTGTTTTTGAATGTGAAGCCTACTTGTCAGGAAGGATATATAAACTTGCATTGGTTTAACCCTAGCTAGCATCCAAGCACCACGCAGCCACCCACCCATTCCCCCACCAATGGAATCAGGGAGAGAGAATCAGAATTGTAAAAGCTACAAAGCCCATAGGCTGAGATAAATACATTTAAAGAGGGAAAGCAAAATCCATGCACAGAAGCAAAACAAAACAAGGAATTAATTCTCTGCTTCCCACAGGCAGGCAGGTGTTCAGCCATCTCCAGGGGATCAGGGCCCCCTCACATGTAACAGTAACTTTGGAAGACAAACTCCCTTGCTTCAAATTCTCCTCCTTCCTACTTCTTCCCCCCACTTTATATACTGAGCATGATGTCATATGATCTGGAATATCCCTTTGGTCAGTTGGGGTCACCTGTCCTGGCTGTGTCTCTTCCCAGCCTCCCAAGCACCAAAAACTTCCTCACTGGCATGGCAGTATGAAAAGCAGCAAAGGCCTTGGCTCTTTGTAAGCCCTGCTCAGCAATAACAAAATCATCACTGTATTATCAACCCTGTGTTCAGCACAAATCCAAAACAGGGCCCTGTACTGGACACTGTGAAGAAAATTACCTCAGCCAAAACCAGCACAGTATACAAGGTGCTAAAGAGAAAAAATAACTGGCCTATTGGCTTGGAAAAGTAACCTGATAAGCTGTGTGGAGAAGGGTCTTGTTATATGAATTGTATTCAGTTTCTCCTGTTCACTTTGTAATTAAACAAGCCAAACATGTCTGTTTGGTTTGGAGCAGCAGATTGTGTAGGAGCAAGAGTTTTGGTACTTTTTTAGAGTAGATTTGCTGGTCTAACAGAAAAGATCAGTGAAATTTTCTGTCTAACCAGAAAGAAGATTATTGTAAAACATATTTCTAAGTGATAAGGTATAGTAACAGTCAGCAAGAAAAGCCTCCTGACAGGTGAGATGATATAGATCGTTTATTTAGAGTCATACATTGATTGATGAGATAGATCTGGCAAGTTACTCACAGGTGCAAGCATATGATGCATGAGAACCAGAAGTCTGGGGCAGTCAAGGAGAGGCTGGTCACGTTGCCTTGCTCTGCCAAAAGAGGATTATCAAGAATATAGAGCCAACTCTTCTTGGGGATGCTGAGCAAAAACATGAGGCTTTGGATGCAAATTATAGCTAGGGAAATGCTCAAAAGATAATAAGGGGGGGAAAAAATCACATTTTGATTATTTAAGCCTTTTTACACATCAGCAAAAAGGTAAAGTTATTTCCATCCTTGGAGAACCTCAAAACACAGCATGACAAGGACCCGAATACCCTCATCTAGCTTTGATGTCTCTGCTTTGAATAAGAGTTTGTCTATTCTTTGAATAAGAGTTTAAGTCAGATTCCCTTCCAACATAAATTATTTTGAGTAGACAGTTCTTCTTGTTATAAATTCAATATATCTCTGAATAAACTTTTGTCTGAAATGCTTGCAAAGCTATAAGCATCTTTCAGTTTTACATTGTAGAACTATCTTTTGCTAGTGATATATATGGAATAATGTGTGCAGCCCCAGAGCTGGAGGGGAAGGATATGAAATGATGAACTAATATACAAAAAGGAAATTCACTTGCACTGTGCTATGAATTTCTGGAAGTGCACATACGTTCCTGGTGTGAGTGTGATGCATCATCTGGTGAAGGTATTGCACTGAAAATAGATTTCCTGAACGGATGCTGCATTTGTTCAATTCTTTTAGCTTAGCATTTGATAGACAATAAACTGTGGCTGCATAGTGAGCTTTGGTGAATGTACTATGGGAACACATCATTATTTTAACTGAAATTTTTTAAAGCTTTACTGTTGATAAAAGTACTCTTCAGATTTATCCAGCCAAGTCCTGGTAGCTACTTTTTTGGTAGAAAATTGCAAATAAGTGACCCCCCCCCATATTTTAAACTGTTATTTAACCTTAGTTCTCAATCATACACAGATATGATAATTTCTTTGTTCTTACAAAATTGGTAGCATTTCACAAACTTCTATTGTCCTTGTTTGTATACTTCAACCTTTCTCAACGAAGGTATCCTAATACTAGACAGTGGAGCTGGGAATGTTTCAATAAGTTTCAAATTAGAATTTTAAGGCTACTACTAATAGTCTTTAAGTTTTACGTGCTTTTCCACCCAATATACATGAAAGTAGTACATGTATATATTTTGCTTAGATGTAAAATTTTCTTTTAAAATATATATCCCTATTCAAATGTACTACACTTTCCTTGCCAGTTCAAAATGCGATAATTTTGCGTCCAAATAGAAAGTCTCAAAGTTGAATTGCAAATCTGTGATAAGGCAAACTTTGCAGCATTCCGACCAGTTTTTGTGTGTCAAAACACATGAAACTTTCATGACAAGTGAGTAAACGGGGTAAGGTCAATAGAGGCAATGCAGAGTAACAAAGTATCCCTTTAAAGGTGATGGTAGTAGCTTACAAATGTGAATGACTGGAATTTATAGGAAATCACTGAAAAGCTTGTCTATGCCATGAAGTCCTCAAGTTTTCTGTACTGGTTCTCTTAATTATGCAGTACAAAAAAATTATGACACCTTACACAGTCATTCTCTTCACAAAAATGCTGAATATTCTGTGTATAAATTCCTCAAAAAGGCAGCAGAAAGGTGTTGCTGCAAGTACCTTTCACTTATTTTGCTTATGAATAAAAAACCTAGTTGTAATGGTGAGTCCTCAGAAAAGAGGTGATAATGGAAGTGCTGGCATACTCGCTTTCCCCAGCCCTGCAGGTGTTACAACGAAAGAAGCTCTAAGAACTTCAAGAACAGCACAAGGGCAAAACCTACAGATGTTTCCTTCAGTTGTTTGTGAAGGGGGAGTTTTGCTACAGTGCTATTGTTTCAATTGACCCTTTTCTCTTGGGGGTTTTAGTCTGCTGTCGTTTATCATCCTTGGTTCTCAGAATAGCAGAATTCCCTGGTAGGTCACACCAAAATGAGGAGGAGGGGTCTTTTCTTAAAACCTTTCCATTCTGTCCTTCTGACAGAAGAGGAGAGTTAGACTTTTCAGGGCAAAGACTTATATTTAGAAGATACTTGTCAATAGAGCAATCCATACTGAGTGCAAGATTGAAATGGCATGATTTTAGTTATATTGTGAAGTGAGGAAGAGAAATTATCTGAAGTTTTGAAGTGTTTGCTTGTTTGCTGCACTAATGGAAAGCTTAATCTCCTTGGAAGGAAGGGCTCTCTTCCTTGATGAAAAGGTTGAATGGCTGGTCTGGTGAGTGTTGTCTTTCATTGACTTAAAATACAGTCCTTGTATGTTGTGAAATGAGGAAGATGGCTTACTAAACTGTGTAACACTGTGTAGCCAAAAAAAAATCACCTACTATTTATGTTTAAGGTATTTTATCATATTGTTGAGTAATTAAATGCTAGAAATACTATTTAAGTGTTGGGGTGCAAAATTCTGCAGCTCTAGCACATTGACCTACTAAGGACTTTAGGAAGACACAGCTGTGCTCTGATGAATTCTTTTAGACACTGAATTTGGTTGCTTTTCTTGGTCAAATATTTGGTCACCTTTCTTCCCAATTTAAAAGGTTACAGAATTTTCAGTTAATCTTTTAGAGCTAATGTGTTTGAATTAAAGTGCAATAATTTAACAAATAAATCTTCATCAAATAGTACTAATAAGTATCCCACATTCAAGTCTCCAAAGGAAGAGATAATGAAAAATTTACTGTAAGTTTATAGAAGGTCTATGAATGAAAGCCCAAGTTGTTTTTTTTACCTTTCTCAAATTGCCTCTTTCTCTTGGAAAGATAGAGGGGAGGTAATATATTAAAATCAGCTCATTGTATTGATTTTCATCACAATTCTATGTCTGTAAGTATTCTATGTATGTAAGTTTTTGATGAAGATTCTTGAAAGGGTTAACTCAGGGCAATTTTGATTCTGCACAGAAGTTGGTAATAGAGCTGCAGGTCTCCTGTGGCAAAGTGTAAAAAAGATGTACATTGTTCTTTGCCTTACAAGGAAATCCATTAGCTAAATGAAAATAAATTCAACGTTTCTTTATTTTTAGTGGGACTTCCTAAGGAAATAAGGCTTATGTCATTGTACAGCCCCTCTGCCTCTGTTTGAGAATATGCAATCAAATGTAATGTGGGAGATGAGTTTTTGAACATGCAGACTTTCTCGAGATCAGTGAAAGTCAGTGACTAGGCAGGAAAAAATCCCAAAACTTTAAGATGACATTCTCCTCTCACTGAGGAGTTAAAGTACAAGTTCAGTATTTGTCCCATTTAGATGTGGGCTGGTCAGGCAAGGGGTGAATTTGCATTCCCATAGGATCTAAAATTGGAGGGTAAAAATTTGGAGGGTAAAAATTTGGAGGGTAAAAATTCTCTGGGGATTGTGGATAAACAGAACCAGAGATATTAGTGGGTGAGTGGGGGTGGATGTCAGTGGGGTCAGAAGCTAAGATATGACTGCAATAAAAGGGGGAAGAAGCTTAATATTTTAAAAATATTAAAAGTACACAGAACTCAAACCTCCAAAATTCCTCAGGGATCAAACTTTACTGTCTCTGCCTCTCAAGGAAGAATTTCTTCATATTGTCAAATTACATACAAGGAATCTTAACCAGACTGATACTGGTGCTATTTTTACCATCGTTTTAGTGAAATATAGTATGTCATTCTTAGTATTAAGGATGATTTAGAGAGCATGAGTTGAAAATTTCACTGTGTGCTGTGAATGGCCTCCTAAAACTTGGCAATTCAGCAAGTCTACTTTCAAACTGAACTACTTCACATATTTTTTCCAGCATGGACATATACCATTCCAGGATTTTTGGTCACTGCCTAAATGAATTTGTAAAGTTATTCCATCTGCCTTAAACTTTGCTTTATAGGCACCTTTTTCGATAACTTTTGCTTTAAAATTTGTCTTAGTAGCACTGGTATTGTTTTAATTTTTGTCATATCGTTTAGCTTGCTGTTTCAGGTGATTTTTGATGAATTAATTGAATGCATTGGAAAATGCTGTGTACTGTGAAATTTGATTTTTTTTTTCCATTCTAGATTGTCCTCATTGCTATAACCACTTCTACTTTCATTATGCTTTGTCTCAAAGTTTTCTGTCAACACCTTCTCTGCTCTCACATCATTAGAATAAGCATTGGAAATGTCAAGCTTCTGAAGCCACCTGTAGCTTTAGGTAGCTCATTTCTGGCTACCTAAACATAAAGATCTTGCCACAGTTTGACTTGTATTACAAAATACAATCAGTGACATCTGTAGTCATTGTAATCCACACCTAAAACTTACTAAAATTATGTAGTGTATCTGGCTAAATAATTGCCTGTGTAAGCTCATGCATAGTTTGAGTTGCAGTAGCAGATGTGTGCTGTCTGTATTGGGCTTGTATCAAAACTGGAAGTGAGTGATGATCAGAGCTGCCCTGGGACTTTTGCTGAGCGTTTCATAAACACCCTAGTTATCTGATTCACCATAGGGTTAGCTATTCTTTAATTTATTATAAGCACACATTTTGGCTATTATGCAGACTTTTTTTTTTTTTTAATTGGAGTTTAGTTCTTGTTTTCTTGAAGATTTAACTTAAATTTATTTAATGTTTTTTTTGTGTTTGTGGTTTTTTTACCAGGTCACCTGAACAAGAATCACCAAAGTGAGTTTTCTTTACGCTTTCTCCTATCTCTTTAAGATAAATAATGAAATATATAACTTCAACTGATTTTTCAAAGTAGTGGTTTTATATGATTAAACTACACAAATAAATGTATAAATCAATGAAGATTGTAAAGATCTATGGAAAAAAAGTAAGTTTTGGGGTCAGGATTTGCTAAGTCTTAAGTTGTAATAGATCTCTCATCATTTAACATATTAACAAAAAAAAGATAAACACATTTATCATATTAACAAAAAAAGTTGGTTAGACACTGTTACAAAAGTTTAATGATTAAAAAATCCACTGGTAATTTTATGTGGTGACTCTTTATATAGTGCCAGATGACCTTGATTGAAATAATATTTTTCTGGTATTATTAGATTTCTTTTCTACAGTGAAAAATCATTACACGGGCTGTAATTTCAACTTGTAAGTGAAATGTTTTTTTGGACTATGTTGTGAAAAAATTATTAGGATGTATTTATATACAGTGTTCCTCCT
Source organism: Leptocoma aspasia (assembly GCA_013399835.1). Lineage (NCBI taxonomy): Eukaryota > Metazoa > Chordata > Aves > Passeriformes > Nectariniidae > Leptocoma > Leptocoma aspasia. The sequence goes on along the minus strand of VXAX01007721.1, from coordinate 375,321 downwards.
TGCTTAACATTGACTTCATCAGAATCATGAAAAGTCTTGGAAGCTATCAGATAAAACCAGAATTTTGACAGTGTAATTATAGTTCACTACTTCAAAGCATTCTGAAACTTTGAATGCATTCAGAAAGTGCCACTTTCTGTAGTAACTGAAAATACTTCAAATGTTGCATTAAACACCTCATTGCCATTGCCAAGTACACATAGTGTAACTGAAAGGCAGAAGTATTATGGCAAGAATACATTTCCTTGAGGGCATCTTTCAGGATATTTGCTTTTGTTGCAATCAGATTTTCACAGGCCAAGAAACAAGTGTTCTCAACATTCAAGTTTGCTGCAATACAAGTCCTGTATGCTAAAAGCTACACTCCTTGGAGTGTAGAATTGCTTCTTCATTGACAGCTCAAAATGGCTGCTGGAAATGGTTCAAAAAGGCTCACATATATAGGCAAATACCAAAGCAGAAATAAATGTTTGAATTTACAAATTTTAATGCAAGGTTTAGTTGGCAAGACATGTACTGCTGCTACTTGAACACCGTCAGAATTTGATGATGCTATACATGAGCTTTCCCCAAGGCAGATATTTTCACATTAGGTAGTATTTATAAGGATGGAGGAGTTAGTCTGTATAATATCCATGAGTTTGGTCCAATTAAAGAAGGGAGTTGGTTGTATGAAAGATCTGCATGTCATCCTTTTCATGAGAGGGAATGTAGCTAAATGAACCTTTGGGGAGTCCTGGAGCACCATCAGGCAACTTGGCGAATTCCCAGATTTGAGGGTTTTAGTTACTGACTTTTGTTATCATTGAATATTAAAGTTCTTAAATGCCAGATCTGTACCCTAAGTTAGTTCTGGGTCCTTTTGTGTGGCTATAACTGCCTCAATAACACAATACTTTTAACTGCAATTAAACCTTTCATTGTCACTTCATTTCCTATTTGTCTGACAATTTACCCTGGCTTTTCTGCAAACTGCCTTCTCCCACAGGGGTAAGGTTGAGATGGCACTCGTAAGAGGAAGGAATCTTAAAAAAAGTGCTTTTCAGGAATGAGAGTGGAATCACAGCAAAAGATTTTTCATGGATTGAATTGGCAACTGAAGTGCCTTTCCCTTGTGGTTCAGCCCTCTCTGTGTGTTTACTGTGAATTCCTGTACTGCTGCAACAGTGCCTTTCACTGCTAACACCCAAATATTTTGCTTAAAATGGTTTTGCTATTCCAGAATTTTTGTCCATTTTTCTGGATGTCCACTGATCAAATGATAGGCTTAGATCACACTCCAATCCTGTTTCCCTGCACTTCCACTAAGAAGCAGTGTTAAATCTTTTAACTCTTAGAACTTGCTCTTTTTAAATCTTTTAATTTAAAAATCTGGATAACAGTACCTTTGTAATACTTATCCTTTCAAAATAAAGGAACGTATTGGGAAACAGTCCGACGAGGAGTTCTCTGACCCGTCTCTCACCTAAGGCTTTGGCTCGGTCTCCCAATGGAGTTGGCAACATTTCTGCCTCTTACCCATTGGAAGGGGTGGATAAGCAGTTCTTAGAAACGTATGACAACATTCCAAAAAGCAGCTTGACGGAAGATTCCAGTCAGTACTACTGCGATAAGGTATGTGCAGTTGTGTGCTTTTTAATTCAGAACTAGTAGTGAGTGTAACTTTGAGCTGCAGTTTGAGAGTGCACAGAAGTGGTGGCTGTATTTCAGGATGGGCATATTTTGTGTAGTAATGAGAATAGATCTTGTGTTGCTATTCACATTTATCCAAGTGATAGACAAGTTTACCAAGTGCATTGATTTCCAGAGTGTCCAGCATTCTAGAAGCTTCAGGGAAAGTTCCTAGTGGAATAGAAATCCTTACATGATTTAATCTTGTTTCTTCCAAGGGAAAAAAAGATCAGCTAACTCAAGTTGCTACCTGTCTGAAAAGCAGACACAACTCTGCTTTATTCTAGGCATCTCTTAAGGATGGCTAAACATCGTCCTTTTGAGTTCTGACCTGGCTGGAGAGCGGCTGCTCCTTGCTAATGTTATGGTAGTGGATCATTCTTCCCCAGCCTATTCCAGAGGGGTTCTGGCTAAAAGCAGGCACTTACAACCAATTAAAACAACTAATTAAAATCAGTTAGAATAGTTCTATCATTTCCAACATGTCCGTTAGCTGCTGACACTTCTTAATTCTTCTGCCTTGTGGGTCTGTTGTGTAAAAATACGCCTATTTTAAAGGAGAAAAGTCAAGGGAAAAATGGTCACTTCATAGTTCTTGGAGTGGAATCAATTCTATTCATATGTTGCACCTAAGCTTTTAATAACAACAGGTTGTAACTTTAATAGGATTTATCAGTTGGGAAGGAAAGCTAAGATGAGAGTAACGATGTTAGGACAGAGCAACCAGAAAACGTTTGCTGAGATGTATGTTGTTATTTTTACTATTTAAAAGGTTACTACCATAGGTATAGTCTACAACCATATCCTCTTCCTATTTCAAAGGTGGATTTACATAGAGTATTTTTGTTCAGCACATCTAAATTTGGATGCATTGTTTTCTAATTTGCTGGTATTTTCTTCTAAAAATCAGAACATTTTCTTTCTTTTTCTATATATTGCAGAATGACCTAATTGAGGGAGATTTACTTTTGGTGCGCATCATACCAGATGAGGAAGGGAAGTTTGGATTTAATCTAAAGGTAAAACAGCTGTCTTTTAATTATTTTCAAATGTTTTATGGATGAGATGGTTCTACTTCATGATTTTTAAAATTTTTTTTAACGTAATGATTTGGAGAAAGCAGTATATTTTACAGGAATGTCCTATGGACTGAGAGTTTTTAGAAGTGGCAGTCTAATCCTCAAGTGCTAAAGCAACACTTACAGAAATAAGCATCTAAGGGTTCTCTGGTTTTCAGTTGCGTATATATGGACATGGCACATATCCAAGGCACACTGCCTATTTGGCTGCTGAAATATGAACTCGAAAGCCTAATGTAAGGCATCAACTTTTGGAAAATTGGATCTCTGTATTATAAAACAATTTAAATAGTTTGTGCTGTTCCATTGAATTATATCCATTAGAAATCATATTGAAAATTTCAAAATCAATTTATGAAGAAAATGAAAATTACTATTGATAATTGACTATTGTAGATGTTTTACATTCCCTCACTGAAATTCAGTTTAAGCGGAATATTGTAAATTTGGCATAATATCAAAATTAGAGCAGAGTTTGGTCATTTCACCTTGGCTATTTATTGGTGATGTAAAGAGAATAAAGGAGTACAGTTGTCTGGAACATTGATCCTACGAGATTCCTTGCACATTTGTCACAAAATCTAAGAAAACTGTCTGCCTTGCAAGTACAAGTGTTAAATTAGGCTTGCTTCAAGCACAGGGCTACAATAAATGTTCCTTTTTATCTGTTTATGCCTATTAAAATGTATGGCCTGAAAGAGAAACCCAATCTAGTTTACTGGAAATTGGTAGATTTAATGACACTACAACCCACCCCTTAATTCCCCATTTACTGATGAAAATTCAGTCCTAGCAACCCTGTCTATGATGACACAGCATAAGAAATTTATATTAAAAGAAAATAAGCAATTACTTCTTTTAAATGCTGCTTATGCTTAATGATAGATTTATGGTTGCTGTTTACTTGACATTCCTCTCATTCCTCTAGGGTGGAGTAGATCAGAAAATGCCACTGCTAGTATCAAGAATTACTCCAGGATCACCTGTAAGTAAATTCTTGAGGCTTTTAATCCCTTCCATTGCTACTCCTTCCACCTCTCAAAGGTCTGTACACACAGAAATTCGGACACCTGTAACCAGTATGAGATAGCAGCAGAACTGTTCTCGTTAGGAATTGGTTTAACCAATGATTTCTTAAACCAGAGATTAAAAGATCTGGAAGAGTTTGTCAAACAAGATATAAGTAGAAAGTATATTTGTGTTCTCCTGTCATCTCAAAAAGTGCCTGAACTGGAAAATGCTTGATGAGGGGCAAGAACTGGGGATAGGGAACATCATTTACTGAAGAAGTCAATAGCTTGGGCCCCTGCACCCTAGAAAAAATGGCTGGTTGGAGGGAGTTGTAGTAGGGATCTGCAAGATTAGGAGCACTGCGAAAAAGGAATTTCAGCCGAAATATGGACTACTAAATTACGTTTGTGAAGGTCAGGTTCTTCATGTTTAGTGAAGTAGTTCTTTGCGCAGAAGATAGTAGACCTGTGAAACTCCTTGACAAAGGATGCTATGGTTAAAATAATTTTGTGTGGTCAGGACAGGACAAATACTTGGGGAAAAAAAACCTGTTGTTATTGACTAAGATATCCACAATAGGCTGAGGAAATCCTTAGGGCTAAAATTATTTACAGGATAGGAGAGTACTTGGCAGGAGAGGGGGAGCATAAAGAGGGAGCATATGTTTGCTCTGTTCCTATTTTGCCACAGACTTTTTGCTTATGGAAATATTTATAGACTAGGAGAAATGTATATAAGAATTGATGGAGTCATTGAGTTCTTCTGTTGAATTGTAAAATAATAATAGGAACACAAAACCTTTTTTAACTTTTTTCCTAAATAATTATGATATAAATTTGTGAGGACAAATGTTATATCAAATTTTTTCACTTGCCTTTTTCCAAACTATATTTCCTAACTCTCATAGAATAATTTAAGTGCAGACTTGTTAGGAAATATTACTGACTTAATCCTAAAAATACAATGCATTCTGAATCTTCTGACTCTTCTGAAATTTGATAAGCAGTCACAGGACTGATATCTAAATGTCATGATGCAAATCCAGCTAAAACAGATTGCTTGAGAAGTTATTTTTTTGTCATATTTATGATTTTTGGCCTGACTTGCACAGTTCATAGCTATAGTTCACTCCTTTATGAACTATAATAATTATTTGAAAAAATGTTTGGTAGGAAATTGTAATTATAACTTACATCTAGGAACTGAAAATAAAACAGTCCCTAAGACATTTCGTGGTCAACCTAGCAAACATTCTAAGGGTGATTTGAGATTCTGAAATTATATAGGGCAAACAGGCTCATTCTGCAATCAGAGAATGAAAGATGTTTCTCCAGAGACGGTCATTCCTTTGGCAGATTTGGATGGTCTTCTGGAAAGTATTGATCTGTATTCTTTTCTCTTGGATTGAAAAAGGGCTGGACTTCTAACTTTAAACACTTCATTGAAGTGTCTCCCTTTTGTGTCATAGGCATGGACGAGAGTGACCAATTATCTCTCTAGCCTAGTAAACCACCAAGCAAGCAAGTGACCAGGATCACAGTAAAAATTGGAAGCAGTTATCTAATATGTAATACTCAGTAGCAGTGTTAGGGAAATCATGTCATGTTATAGCAAGAGGAAAATAATACGCTTATTTTTAGAGAATAGCAGTATTAACATTGATTATATTGTTTTCCATCAACAAAATTTTACCTGTTGTTTACTGTTTGATGAAATGTAGCTGATATTTCAAAATTCAAATTTAATTCTATGGAATGCATTTTGATGTTACTTTAGCTCAGTTATGCCTTACCTTCATTTCTGCTATTTTAACTTGCTCTAGATTCACTCATTGCCCTGTAAACTTCAGGGTTAAACCCTGCATCTTCAGGGATGCTATTTGGTAATATTATTTGCTAAGATTATTTCTCAGGTTTGTAGGTAACCTTTTTCTCACTTTCCTACAAAAAGATGTGCATTTTTTGTAGAGGAGGGAAAGCAAATCTACTCTCCAAAATAAGGCAGCATTTTCCTTTACACATGGTAATGTTCTTTTTAAAAAGTTCTTTAATAAAACAGCATCATAGTATGCTGGGAAAATTGAAGAATGGAGTACCCAAGATTTTTGTGAGAGCACATTTTAGTGAAGGAACCACCATTTATTGCATCTGTTTGGTTTGGGTTTTTTTTTAATTAAAGTTCTATACAGATTTTTTTCACAAACAGTATTAATGCTCTCAGGTGCTAAAGAGGTCATTATGGTTTTATTTAATAGAGCTTTTAATGGAAAAGAAAATGGATGCTTCTTGAAGCAATAAAAGGTGATTAGCATAAAATGACACATTGGGTGTATCAATAGGACAGAGAGCCTTTGGCATAATAAATTGCCTAGAAAAGCTCAGACTCTGAAAAATCTATAAATTATGCTTACATAGGAGGAATTAGTTCTCCTTTGAGATATTTTATATAGCTAGATGATTCAAATAAGAAAGCTCATGCATTAACATATCACATGATTAACCAAGTTTATTTGAGCAAAGATATTAGTCTCCATCTGTAATAAAGACTAATAGCAGCCAGCCAAGAAATCTAAATTATAGGTAAACATAACTTATAAATAGGCTCAGAAACCATTCCTTCCAAGTTCTTGTTGACGTCTTGACTCTCCTAGACTGACCTGATATGGTCTTTATATCACCTATCTTTTCAAATATTTATATTTCTCAGAGAATAACTTAATAATATTTAAGAGTGATTAAATTATTCAGTCACTCATAGTTACATTCTTTAGTCTTGTCTTTGTACAAAATATGGCAAGGGTATTCTTGGGGACCTGTGAATACCTAGCTGAAGCACATCATGGCTGTTCCCAATTCCCATTTTTCTGTTTACATTTCTTATGAATCATTGTCAATCTCTCCTATCCTTCATTATTTTCTTATTTCTATGGAAAAAATTGGGGGCAACTATTCCTTCTTTAAATTTTTAGTCAGGTTTTCTGCATGGGATTTTTTCCTCCTGCATGCATCTTTCTTTTCTCTTGCTTGTTTCCCTTCTTCTTTGTCTGTTTTTTGGCACTAAGGTCTTAAGTTTTCTTTTCTTTAACTTTGCTTGCTGGTACAAATGACTCCCAATTTATTTTCTTCATATCCTTCCCTCTATTTTTTTTATTCTGCATTTTTCATCTTGTTGATTTTTTTTCATTATCATTTCTTCTTTCTGTCTCTTATTTACTAGTTGGTAATATCAATATATTAGGAGCCATCAGTGCAGGGCATAGTCAGGATTGGATCTAATTTCAGTATCTTGTTCACAAGGGACTGGTAATGGTTGTTTGGTCGGGCTAATGATATTGGATGAATAAAGTTCAGGGGACCTGTGCTGGCTATTAAGGAAATACAGGGAACAGCTATGAAAAAATAGAAACAGTAAAGGTCTATGTCTCATTCATACAATAAATGAAATGAAGTGTTTATATATCACTTGTGTAGCTGGAGACTTCCTAGACAAAATAAAGATTAGGATATTAATGATAATAAAATTGTTACATTACTTGACGCTCAAAGATTGTAGAATCCTGCACATTCATATTAGAGAAGCACAGAAGGTTGGAAGGGACAAGAGGTCCTCTTGTCCAATCCCCTGTGCTCAAGAGTCACCTAGAGTCTGTAGCCCAGGACCATATCCAGATGGCTTTTGAGTGCAACGAGGTGGGAGACTCCGCAATATCTCTAGGCAACCTGCTGGAGTGCTCAGTCACCACAGCAGCAGAACTGTTTTCTGATGCTTGAATGGAGCCTCCTGTGTTTCAGTCTGAGCCCTTTGCCTCTGGCCCTGTCACTGGGCATTGCTGAGAGTTTGGCTTCATCTTCGCTATGTCTTCCCCTTAAGTATTTCTGTACATTGCAAGATCGCCTTGAGCCTTTTCTTCTCTAGGCTAAATACTCCTAGCTCTCTGAGCCTTCCTTCATGCAAGAGCTGATCTAGTCCCTTAGACATCTTTGTAGCATCAGCATTATCATCATATTCTGGCCATAGCTTTAATTGCGTTGTGCTGGACATAGGGCTAACCATACAGAGAACTGTGGCAGAAAAAAAAAAAGCCTAACAAACCCTGGAGTCCATCGGTTAATCTAAATCTAAACAATACTCTACAAAATAACAAAGATATGAAATGTGTGTGGATTCCTTTGAAATTTAAAAAGTGCATGCCTGGGGAGTGTCATGTTCATGTTATATCGTGTTAAATCATGTTCATGAAAATCATGTTTGGACTTCTTAGTATTCACTGCATAAAAACTGAACTGTGAATCTTATGTGCCCAAAACACTTTCTGCAGAAATTCAGAGATTGTTGAAGCTTGGAGTCTGAAATACAGATCTTTGAGAGCAATCTGATGATGGCTGTTTGATAAATGTGAATTCCTTTTAAAGCTATCAATATGTTGATTGAACTATTCCTTATTGTCATGGAGTGGCTTTGAAGCATGAGAGCTTTAGAGCTGAAACCTTTGATAGAACCTCTGATGCAGAATATGCAACTTTGTCAGGAGCACTGTGAACACTTTGCTTACACGATGTACTTAATATCCTCATATGTTCCTGCTTGCACAACTGGTTGTGATGACATTAATGTGTTTCTTTGGTCTTGAAACAGGCTGATAAATGCAATCCAAAGCTGAATGAAGGTGATCAGATAGTATTAATTAATGGCCGAGATATCTCAGAGCACACGCATGACCAGGTGGTCATGTTCATAAAAGCCAGCAGAGAATCTCACACGAGGGAGCTTGCACTTTTGGTCAGGAGGAAAGGTAACTGGGCTAATTTTATTCACTGCTAATGTTTTTGAGACTGTTGCTCTTATTCTTGGTGGTATATCCTCTTCTGTTTGCATAAACATGTTCTCAGAGCGCTTGGAATAGGTCTGTGCAAAAAGTAGGTCTCACTAAATTTGAATTAGTAGTACAAGTAGTTTAAACTATATAGGTTGGTCCTTACCACTGCAACAAAGAATCTAGCAAGTTAGAATTTCTTCTTATTTTTTGGTCTAAAAATCTGTGAGAATAAAAAGTCCCTTGAAAGCGATTTTTTTGGTGATGTGGGGTGTTGGATTTTTTTTGTAAATAAAGCATAATTTTAAAACCCCCGAACTGCAGGTTCTCAAAAACTCATGGGCTGTTCCCCTGCACAATTATGTGATGAAACAAGTCAAATATGCTGCTCCTCACCTCATTCTTAGAGTAGACATTTTGTGACAATACTGAGATAAACTCGTGCTGGTTGCTTGCAGAGGAGACAATCTTTGAAATATGCAGGGTCTTAAGCCTGTATGTTTAAAAATGGAAAACTCATCCAGCTTGGCCTTGCTTGCTCCATATTTAAACGCTTGTAGATCCCAAGAGCTTTCAGACGATGTCAAACTCTTAATTTGTTATTTGCTTTCCTTAAGAGGTATGGTAAGACATTAGCACACGCAATTACACAGAGTTTCTGATTGCATGAAGACATAAAAATCTGAAGGAATTATGCATCACTAGGAAACAGGAAGGAGTGAAACAACCTAAGTGATATGTGCCTCTGTAACATTGGCTTTATTTAAAACTTTTTGTGTTTCTAAGAATACAGACAGACTCTTTATTTTGTTTTCCACTAGCTTCATGCAGCAGTTTTCACTTAATTTTCTAGTCCCCTTCCAACTTGCAGATAAGAGAAATCTGCTTTTATCTGAAGATAACCTGTGGCCCTTTACCAGTAATTTTTTATAGGCATGAGCATAACCAGCTCCCCATTTTCTGAAGTTTGGCAGGTATGAACTGTTCTCATTACTGCAGAAAATAACCATAGCTGGACATGTCTGGTGATACAATACATTTCATTGGGACAGAAGTGCTATGCAGATTACTTCATTAATGTTTGTCATGTTCTTCAATAACAAGGAATATTATTTGAAACAGACTAATAATTCTTTTTAACTTTAGTTAGTTCCTTCAATGTTAGCACAAGAAATTGCAAAAGATAATTCTCTGTCTTCTCCAATGGCAAAGGAGTGTGATGAAGGGATTTTTGCATTTATTTTGCTGTTGGAGGTCCAAACTGATAGAAGTTTGTTGTAGAGATATTCCACTAATTATGATCTACATTTTTTAGGTAAAACTCCCTTGTTTTTTACCATGGTGCATGTTTGTTTCGTTAGCCTATTTAGCAGTTCATTCTGTAAGACAAGGTTGCAAAAGCCTCCTTATGCAAGGAATTCAAGTTCTTTGCCTTCATAAACAGTCATTTGGAGACTTTCAGAAAGGTCATGGGGACTTTTTTCTCTTTATAGTTTCTACAGTAATATAGTGCAAAAAGAAAAGTGATTAACTGTGTTGTTATTTGGTTTTCTGAGACTCTGTTGTTATTTCAAGCTGGTAAATTTTTATATCTGTTAAAAACACATTAATGCTCTATGTAATGGATTATAACTTCATACACATCTTTCAGTAGTTAAACAGCTTGTGGAGCCCATATCAGAAGATGAAGCTGATTCCCACACTCTGCCAGAATCTATTCTTCCTGTCTGTTCTGAATATGGTGGTGATACACTGGAGGAGTCTATGGAACAGCTAAGAAGGGGGCTGGAAAGTGGGACTGTCCTTATTCAGTTTGAGGTAGGTAATACTCAACTCTGTAATGCTGTTAGTGTAGAACAATAGCTGTAACCAGTGAGTAATGGAGGGGTTGTAATTAGTTGCAAATCTCATTGTTCCTGTTCCATCTTATCTCAAGAGAGCAACACTTTGACTTGCCCATTAGTTTCACACTTCACTACTTAGAATAGGGAAGAATGAGTTTTAAGTCTTACACAAAATACCATCTGCTGAGAAAAATGTGTTTAAATGAATAAGTTTCTGGCTCAAGTACCCAAAGTTCACTAAATTAGTATTTTTTTTTTTTTGCAGTTGTTTTAATGAGTAGAGTAGTGGGATTTTGACAGAGGTCAGTCTTGTACTTTGTTTCTTTTTCTGTGTTCTTCAATGTGTTAGCAAGGAAGGTCATAGAAAACTAACTAATAAAATGTTTTATATTTTATTAAATTAGTTCCTTCAGTGTTAATGTAAGAAATTCCAACGGATAATTCATCTGCTTCTCTAATGGCGATGGAGTGTTTATATCAATGATGCTCACATGCTGTTTTTGGTTTTTTCCTAGAAATTATTCTAGCTATCCTGGTGGGCTAGCAATAACAGAAATTCTTGTTATGTTAAATACAGAAACCTCTCAAGTGAATTTTGCAGAAGGATAGGAAAAACATTAAAGGAAATCTAGAATTTTTTTCAGTCTATGTATTTTTGTGTGAATGTAATTAGTGTGTGTGTAGCATAATCACATCCTCCAAAATTCAATAACTTTTCATTCTACTTTGCAGCAACTTTATAGAAAAAAACCAGGATTGGCTGTTACATGTGCAAAGGTACCTCAGAATATGGACAAGAATAGATACAAAGATGTTCTACCTTGTGAGTCTAAAGTACAGTTTCTGCCTCTTTTGCTTTTTAAAACTGCTGTATTGAACTTCCTGATTAAAGATTTCATTATATAATTGAAGTCATGTAGTTGGTCATTTTATTTTCTAAAAGGTAATTTATTCTGTTTGTATTCTGCAAGTGTTTATTCTATTTGTGTTTCTGCAAGTCCTCAGGGTCTTCTTTAACTTAATAGAGGGGAAGTATGTCTCTTAATTGCTAATTTTATTCCATCTTTCTTGTGTGTGTGCAGATGATGCCACAAGGATTATATTGCAAGGAGATGAAGATTACATTAATGCAAATTATGTGAATGTAAGTCATAGAGAGGCCTGCATTTACTCACTTTCTATATTACTAAAGCAGAAAAAATTTGGCTTTTTTAAGCAATAAGGATACTTTGTTTTAATTTGGGGGATTTGTAAATGTGAAAGATGTAAAATTTCATAACCTAAAAAACAGTGTCTGTTGTGAAACACACAACTATCCTAATACACAGTGGGTGCTACTGTGTAATGATACACTGTGATATGTGCAGAATCTTAAACCAGTAAAAATCGTTTTATTTTTCCATATACTTCAAATGCTGAGGTTGTCTCCATAAAACTAAGCCTTTTTTCCATCTAGAACCACTTATGACCTACTAGCTATGCTATGAAGGATCCAGACGATAAACTAGAGCCTTGATTTCCCTAATCAATCAAGTGTAGGCTGGGAGTCAGGGAAAAAAGGGGGAAAATGTGTATACATTTATGTCAGATACATAAGATAAGCACCTAAATTACAGAGTCAGTTATTAATTTCCTGTGTTTAGTGTCAGGCAATAAACAGCTTTTGCTATACCTGTGGTGTATATAACCTGCCATCATTCCTTACTAAATATCAAAGAAAATGTAGAAAGCTATGCAGTTTCAAGTTTTTAAGTACATTTTCACTATTAATCTTCTGCTCATAGTTCAGCATGCAGGACTATAGAATCTATGCTTTATGTCTGTTCTAAATCAATGATTTAAAATTTTTTCACATAATAAATTGTAATCTTGCTTGTCTTATTACTTAGTCTTTTGCCCTAATCTTCTCTCAAAACTTCCTGTTTAAATGAAATGCTGAGTTAAAAAAGTACTTGAGTAGTGAGAGCAAACTTAACATAGAATTTTTCTTTCCCTCTGTAGATGGAAATTCCTTCTGCTGGCATTGTGAATCGGTACATTGCTACTCAGGGGCCTCTTCCACACACATGTGCACACTTCTGGCAAGTAGTCTGGGATCACAAATTATCACTGATCGTCATGCTAACAACTCTCACCGAACGAGGACGGGTGAGTTCCCAGGTCCTTTGTGTGCTGAAATGTGCTGTGCCTTGGAACTTTTTTCCATTGTTATGGTTAAATAACCCTAAAAGAGGCCAACTTATTCTGCTGAATCATTCTCTGGAAGGCCAGACTTTCTGAATTACTTAGACAGAGCGGATAGTCCTCAATTTGCTTTTTGTTATGCTGCTTTGCAAACAAACCAGCTGTCTGATAAACAGAAATCACTGCATTCACCCTGTTGTGATGATCAGACAGGTACTATGTGCTGTCATTTTTCTCCCTGAGTATTGGTCTCTGTGTGGCAGTTTCTCTCCAGAAGATTCAGCAAAGGTCTGGAAGCATTGAGTGGGTTGAGCAAACCTTGTAGTCTAGCTGTAAAAAGGAGTCTGCCATTGTGGTATTTACTAGTGGTCAGAGTTGAGCTTGCTTATTTTTATTTACATCTCAGGTTCCTTCTTAGAATTGCTCTGATAATTCTTTTAATTATGTTTAAATAAATTCTGTATCTCCTTGAATTTTGGAATAACACAGTGAAAATCTGGTGTATTTTGATTTAATTTGTCCTTTGTAGTTTTAAAGATTAAGTTTTTAGATTAAATGGGAAGGTATTGGTTTTGAAGTTTTAGAAGCTGAAAACTCAATAGTTGGATTTTTAAGAGGTGGAGAAGGTGGTGACTGTAGCCTTTATCTGTATTTCGTATGTGATCTGTCCTACATTATCAAATTTATCTGGCATCCCAGTCAAAACCCAGTGTTTTTAGAAAGCAAGGGAGTGAGTATTTCAGGTCTTAAACAGCATAAAGATTGAGATGTAAGGAAGTACAGTTAAGAAACAATCAGGCTTTAACCATGGTCACATTATGTAGCTGCTCATGGAAGGAGACAGTATTGAACATCACCTGACATAAAAATGCTCCCTTCATCTTTTGATTGTATTGGTGTATTCGTGTCCTTTATTGAGGAGGAACACAGATTAGTAATAGTCTGGAGTTCATACAGTCAGTTGGAAAATTCAAGGCAAATGTTGATAGCTTCTAATCATCCTGCTGGTACCTTTGCACACCAGACTCATTTATGAGTTTTGTTTGCTTTCAGAAATTATTCAAATTTGCCCAGTTCATGGGTGAACTTTCAGGCATAGAAAAATATGTATATTCTTGTGAAGAATATCCCCATTGGCAAATGCCAAATGTTTTCGTAGCCCCTGGAGGTTTTACATTCCAGACTATCTCTTTCCAGTGGTGTTAAGATTTGTATGATAGGATTTTTTTTCTCCACAGTAATGTTCATATTTTCAGAAATGGATACATTATTTAGGCTTAAGTTTGAAGGGGAAAGTATTGAAGATATATCACCACACTAAAACTCTCAGGCATAATAGTTATAATTTGGATTTCAAGCCTCTGAAAATTGATCTCTATTAAAGGTAAAATGAAGAAATTTTACCTTTTCAAAAATTCCAGCTCGTGCTACTCTGTGTCATATTTTAAAAGTTACAGACAAAAGCAAATTTGACCTTTGTGCAGGTTACAGTGTCACATCAGAGTTTTAATTATTTCCACAGGTGGAGATTCCACATTCTCATAGGTCTTGTTTCTGTGCTTGTCCGTCTTTGTGGAATTTTTTTGCCAACATCTAGTCAGAATTTCCCTTGTTGCTTCTTTACAGTTGCCTCTTGTCCTTTTGTTGTTTGCTTTCAAGAAAAGCGTGGCTTTGCTTTTGCTGTAACCTGCTATTAGATAGCTAAAGTTAGTTTTAAATTTAACCCCTGAACTTCTTTTTAAGGCAGAATAAATTCATCTTTATTCTCCCACATTATGCCTTGAAGAAGTCATTCTAGCAATTACAGATAAGCAGCAGAAAAAGCATCATGCATCCAATTTACCTGAATATTTATTATAAATCACTAAAAAATAAGTTTCTGGAGAACTTAGGCTATTTTGTTCTGTTATTTTCCAATTTGAATGGAAAAAAATCTAACCAGAAAACTAAAACAGATTTTGTACTGCTCCTTGAATTCCCTGAGCCACGACATAGGAAGAAAGGCTAGAAATGGAAGGGCTTGTGTACAACAGTCTTGACACGTGCCTGATTTTCTTTACAGACCAAATGTCATCAGTATTGGCCTGATCCACCAGATGTAATGGAATATGGCTGCTTCCGTGTCAGATGCCACTCTGAAGACTGCACGATTGCTTATGTTGTCAGGGAAATGGTCATTACAAACGTTGAGGTGAATGCTCCTTGCCTTTAATTATCCCAAACAAGCTGAATGAATACATTTATAGAGGGGTAGATAAAGACTATGTGTTTGGCAATGTATATGTGTATATCTCTGTGTGTGGAAATGATGTGTTTCTATACACACACACACACTTTTTAAAATAGAATATGTGTATATTATGTGGATCAACGTGATATGATTATTTCTTTAGAGCTTCTTCAAAGACACATTATTTGAAGGTCTATAATACATTATGCTGTACAGGTACTGCAATAAGCATCATAAGGAAGTTTAATGCTTTTCTTTAAACAGTTTTGCAATCATGGACTCTTCATAAGTACTTTGATTTATAAAAAGAGTTTTTTCCCTAAGTAACTCTGCTCTTTCAAGGATGAAATATGGGTCCCTTGGTTAATAGCACATGCAGTTAGAACAGCTAATAAACAAGTGAAGCATAATAAAGTTGTTTTGAGAGAAGATGCAGAATCTCACCAGTTCCTTTTCATTGTCTTTAGTCAGATTTTAAAAAAGAAAAAAGTCCATATGTATCTCAATTGAAATGTGTTCAATTTATGAAAAGTACTTCTATTCCATACCTCCTAATATTTTCATGTTAATGTCTAGGGAGTTAGAAAGCAAAGAGAAGGCAAAACACAGCATATTATTTTGTGTTGTGAAATCTATGTTAAGGTCACATCTAGACTTCCCACAACCTGAATTGTACGGGTTGGTGTTTGGTTTTTGTGCATTTCTTATAAGTTTCCCTTCTTCATCTCTTTTCCAAATTTCTATGGCCACAGGTATTTTCTAAAAAGATGAAGGATTTATGCTATCATAAGATGTGTAAGAAATCACTATATACTGACCAAAGGCTAATTTGCAGACGGTCTTTTAAACTTCTGTATAGTTAAGTAGCTTTTACTGTTACCAGAATTGCTAATAGTAATAGTAAATAATAAGCAAGGAAAAGGCAGTATCTGTTTTCAAATATAATATTTAATTAATGTTCTTACAGCAAGATGACCAATCCTTTAGTCTCATACATTTGTAACGTGACATTCTCTCACTTGACAGCGCATCCAAATTTGTTTTAATGTGATTTGCAGTCATAAGCATGTGAGGTGTCAGATGTCAGTACTTAAAGGGTTTTCAGTTAAGACAGTTTACAGTACTTCTGTTTCTAGATATGAGAAACCACCTAGTCAGGGAGCAGCATGATATTTGTTTCTGTGTTTTGGCCAATTGCTCTGTAAGTGATAAACCTGAATGTCAGCACAGAAGAAATTAACCTCATAAAAGTAGTACTGCAACTATGTGTACCCAAAGTTTTAGTCCTTTTCACTCAAATTATTTATTTGCAACCTTTCTAAATCTCATAAAATGAGAAAGGTTTAATTTCCTGCCTTTTCTTTTCAAGACCAAGATTGAAAGCTATACTGTAGCACTAAGTTTAGGGGTTTTGGGGGTTGGTTGAGGCTTTTTATTTTTTAAAAAAGCTTCAGAACACTTTGGGGACCAGAACAAACAGACAAAAGGAAAGAAATCATGTAGTGAGAGTGCAGAGTTCATCACACAGTGCACTATTTTGCAAATTGAGATACGCATTTCTTTATGATCTTTGACAAAATAGCATAAGAAGCCTGAAACCAATTTTCATTGTTTCCTTTAAGATAAATGCCTTGCAATGTATGATTGGCCATTAAATCTCACTGGTTTTGAAACATAAAGAGCCAAATAACAAAAGTAAGTTAGAAGTGTTATGGCAAGTGTGTACAGCAGCATAATAATGTATGAACAGTTGTCCAAGAAATGGCAAATGCCACTTGCCAGAGTATCTACTTTTTAGAAACTAGGCTTTAACCCCAATCATTCAGACTCAGCTTTCAAGGTATGTTTGTGAAGCTCACTGGCAAAGAGCACACTTTTTCCTGCTTAGAAGATAAAAAGACCATTTCAGGGTTAATATAGTCCTATGTTGTAATTTTTTTTTGTCTCATTATTGAAGATTATGTTATAACTTCAGCAAAAAAGGACGTTAACTGAAACATTGAAATACAAAATCAATTTCTTGGTTTTAACATAAGTAAGAATTAAGGTTGACATTTCAAGTTTAAATTTCCTACTTTCTGTATGACTATTATGATTCTAAGTTCTGTGTGTTGATTTTCTGAAGAGCACACAAATCTTTTATTAATCAGGGAGAGTCTATCATTTAAGGAGAATGAAACAAGGAAGTTTGCCTTTCGATGTAATTATAATAAGTAAGGCTGCAAACAAGAAGGATGAAGGTTGGATATTTTTGTGGCTGAAGGTCTTGACAGTACAGCTGTATTGCAAGTGTTAGAGCAGCCATTTGAAGCATTACCTGTGACAGCCCTATTCTTTGTCAGAAGTTTCAGCCCCAGTGACAGACTCACTGGAATGAGTGAACTCATGTGCTTCTGAGCAAAATCTAGGATGTTAGCTTAACCACAATGAAGCTGCTTCTGCAGTTGGATATCTTGATTTGCCCAGGACGGGTAGGGATAAGTACATAGTTTAGTTGGAGAATTTTTTTGCTGAACAGCTTTGGTGTAATGACAGTGAAGAAGCACAATAACGAACAGTTGGGGACAAGCATGATGTCTTAGACCTCTGTAGCTCCTTACTGAGTAAATGTGGGTCCATGCCATGAAGAAGCTAAACGTTGGCCAAAGGGCTGATGATAAACTGGCCAAACTACATAATCCTGAAATGTCATTGGAGTCCGTTGTTTGGGCTAATTTTTTTTTAATCCATAATTTTTAAACTGATTTGGAGAAATACCAAATCCATTTATTCCATTGCAATCAGTCCACATGAATGCAAAACAAAAAAATTAAATAATTTTGGAATAGCAAGGTGTACAAGGTCAAGTTAAGCAAAAATAGCAACCAAGCCATAAGCAGCTGTTGCTATCTCACTTTCTCTAAGACTCATAAAACAGGACTAATAAAGCCAGATTTTTATGAAGAAAAATTATACATTTATCATTCATTAGGATGACTGTCATTGAAAACCTCAGTGCTAAAAGGAAAAATTATGGAAAAGACTTAAACTGAGTTGCAGAGAATAGTGGTTTCATTAATAACTTGAATATGAGAAGTTACCTCTTATTTTCCATTACCAGGTTTGTATAAAGGAGCAAGATCTGAGAGGAATAATGTTTAAAAATAAGTATTGCTAACAGAACATGTACTTTAGGGCTAACTGTGGTACCAATAACTACAATTCTGGCAAATTTTCATATATAAGTGCTAGATTTTAGTAACTGTGCTGGTCTTTTAATGTAAGTTATTTCCATGTGGGGTGGTGTTTGGCTGACATTTTCTGTATTTAAAAACCAACTTTCACTAGGCTTGAAGATAAAATGTTTAAAAAAAGCCAAAAACCCTGCTAAAAATACCGTTAAAAATCTAGACTTCATCAGAGTACTGCTTTGACATTTTCTGCATGAGGCATAAAAACTTAGACATAGAAAAACCTAATTCTAACATAAAGTAATATGTTTACATTAGGTTTAAATTGCTAATAAAACATAAAGTGTTTTAAAATACTTGTGCATTTTGGAAAGCAAGTGGCAGAATAGTCAAATTTCAGCATTTTGAATCATCTCAGGAGAGCTCAACAAAAGAATCAAAACTGATCATGTTAAAGCACAAATAGTTGGAAGGCTACACTGAGGCTTGAGGCATACCAGGAATAATTAACAAACACCTATATTGGTCTCTAAGGATGATTAGGGCACGTAACAAATTGAAGATGCTTACACCAAAAGCAGCAGCTGTGAGGACTAGATACATGTCCTTAGTGTATTCTCACTCTGAGTAAGCCTTATGTAATGTACTTTTTGTACCTAATGTCTGTAAACTATTTGACCAAATGCAGCTCACTCTATTTGAGCCTGAAGTACTGATGAGTAAAAATTAAGTCAGCTCTTTTCTTTGTTCTTTTGTTTCCTTTGTGTAAAATGACTTTTTGCTTCTACAGATCACTGTCAGTGTTTATCAGGTGTGCCACTGGAACTTATCCATGTTGTGTAGCTTTAAGTTCTTGAAGCAGATGGAAGGCAACTGGCTACTCAGTGTTGGATAATTTTCAAATTAATCAAGTCTTTATTTCACCAGGATGCCGTAATTGAAAAATCTCTGATTTAAGAGAATCAGTTCAAACTGTTACGTGTAATTGCTGCTTTATTTCATTTCCCTTTTGAAGAGGTTCTGATTAAGCATGTGCAGATATTCAAAGGAGGACTTTTTAATGACATTTTCTAGACATGTTTTTGTATTTTTTTTTAATCTGTGGCATTTCAGAAAAATGTGAATGGTAATAATTTGATCAAGGTCAACTTTTTTTTTTCTACTCAGTAGAGCTTGGTAGCCAAAGGCCATGCATGCTTTTTCATGCAGAGATCCTGGTTATTGGCCATTTTTTGATGACATGGATGGTAGATCCTGATGTAATTTGTATTACAGTGAGCTTGGTCATTAATGTTAGATTACGTTGTTCATGTGAGCCTTATACTGGACCTTTTAATTGTTGATTGCTCAGGCTCTGCTTTTAAGAAGCAAGGTATGAGCTGTGTCATTTTTCTTTTTGTCCCTGTGGGCAATTGTAAATTTCTGCAATTGCTTTGACTGGAACAAATGTATTCCCTAAGACTCTACTTACTAGATAGGTAGTACTTATTTCATCTTTTGTGTCCTACTAGATTGTTCCCTGGGAGTGGAACATCCTCAAGTGGGAGAGGAAAACAAGCAACTGAAGACATTTAAAACAGGTCCTTTATTTCAGCAGTTGTGAGTGTAAGAGAAAAGGGGAAAAAACTTTTAAAGTCACTAATATCACAAAAACGTTCCTGTGTGGATCACTAGGGAAAGACCAGCTTTTATAGACTAATCCAGTCATAAAGGAGAATTTTATTTCAGAAGGGTGCCAAATGTTAAGCCTGGTAATGGACATCAATTAAATGCAGGTAACAGCTTAACTACTGCAAAACGTGTGGAAGAAATAAAGGAACATGGAGACTTAGTTTGTAAAGATTGAGATCCTCGCTGCATGATGCATCAGAACTCACAAGCATCTTAGATCTTTTCATTCCCACCCTAACCATTAGTTACATCTGTAACATATCAGTTCAGCCCAATCTGAATGCAGAGATGATTGAGTGATTTCATAATCAAAGCTAACAAAAAAGCTAAACTGAAAGAACTTCTGTAAAACCGTGGGGTTTTTACGTATAATTGATCCAAAAAAAGAACTCTTTGTACAACAGAGTCTTTTAACTAATTCTATTGCTTCCATACAGAAAAGTATTCTCCTGTGGATCATACAGATGTCATTCATACATGTACAATGAGCATATATGTATGAATGATATATATGTATATATACTGTTTTCTAACAGAAACCAGTTATAGCAAGTGTTGCAGGCAACTTTATTATACCTGAATCCGTAAGTGTGCACATATTTACAATAGATTGCATAGCCCTAAATCCCTGTTATATTGGTATTGTTCTCAGTAGTCCTGCTGTTGTTCTTAGTTGTTTTATTCCACCCAGTTCTAAACTATTGTATAGTACTTTTATGTTTATGTCTTGTAGCATTTTACCTCAGGTGAATCAATGATGTCAAAGTATAATAGGTCAACAGTCAATAAATAAAAATAAAAGTGTTTAGATCACAGAAGTTAAACTTGATACCTCATTTATTTAGAAAATGTTATGCCTTATGAATTCTTTCCAAGAATTACATGTCCGTACTTCACATTGAATTTTAAAATCACAAACATTTTCTACACCATCTACCTCTTATTGCATCTGCAGAAAACACTTGTTGTTAAAAATATGATTTGTATCTGTATTTGTATTAAACATTAATACAGGAGTCATAACACTGGCCATTTTTTTTTAAACTTTACTGTATTTTAGACAGAACAACAGCACACTGTCACCCATCTCCAGTACGTAGCTTGGCCTGATCATGGCGTTCCTGATGACTCCATGGACTTCTTGGAGTTTGTCACCTATATGAGGCCAAAGAGAGTAAAGAATGAGCCAGTTCTTGTTCACTGCAGGTACTTGTGTTCTAAAACTCTGATTATAGCTCTGCTCCAGCCTTAGAATAAGCATTTGATGGGAAAAGTTTGTCCGCAAGACAGGAGATTTGTTGAATTAGATTAATATATTAAACTGTGCAATACGAGCATTTACTGCTGAAGACAGAAACACTGATGTTATATCTAAAGCATGAGTTTACTTTGTCTCCCTTTCTTCTGCAACCTTTTGGTGGAATGGCTTAGTCACATAATTATCACAGATGTTATAATCTGCAATTTAATTTGTTTTCTGGTTTTTATCCCCTACCACTGTTGTAATCTCATTTTGCATGGTACTGCAAAAATTCTTTTCCTCCTGTTCAAGTGTGTGTGTGATAAAAGCAGTCAATTAGATCTTACCTTTTTTAAGCCAAAAATACCAAACCAGTACAGTTTGAGCAATTTAATTGTTTTAAAATGCATTTACTTTAGCTGAGGTTTTAGTTTTATTTATATTAAAAATATTTTCTGCTTAGTAATTACCAGAAAATATTACTGAAGTTGCTGTAAAAATAAACTTTGCACTCACTTTGAATTTTACTAGGGTCTTCCTGTAATTTCCAAGGCTGTCCCACTATTAAGACTGTGATATGAATTTGGTGCATTGCAAAAACCTAATTTTACAGACTATTTTCCTGTTGCATTTCACAGTGCAGGAATCGGTCGCACTGGTGTGTTGGTCACTATGGAAACAGCCATGTGCTTAATTGAAAGGAACCAACCTGTTTATCCACTGGATATTGTACGGAAAATGCGAGACCAGAGAGCTATGATGGTGCAAACATCAGTAAGTGATGGAGAGGAAGCATAATTTTCTATATATACACTGCACTTTTCAAGTTTTAAAACAGGCCCAAAATATTTTTAAGGGATCTAGTGGTATGAATCTTTAGCTGCCATTATATTTCAAACTTCATACATTTAGCATAATGTAGCATGGTGGTAAAGGCTGCTTTGCTAATAAGGTATGTATTTTTCTATTTTAAAATATTTCTTATTTTGCCATGAAAAGATAATTGATTTTGATACATTGTAAGTAGTTAGAATGCCCTAAGTCAGACTTTACTGATCATCTGTTCATAGTCCTTTGTCTAAATTCTCTGCAAGAGAATAAATTTTTGCTTTTTATTCTAGTACAGAACACTATAGGAAGTTATTAAGCTGAAGGTAAAACCAATGTGTCTGTGACCTGATTTGAAAAGAAGGTAGTGGCTTTCCAAAAGGCCACTTTAGAGTAGAAATTCTATAAGAACATATTATGGATTTTTTTCAATTTTGCCACTACCCAGTTGGAAAAACCTAAGGGCAAGTTGTGTAGCATTAGTAACTGAAACATGAAAGTAGATGGCAATTTTAAGATGAAAGTGACACAACTTGAGTTTATGAGAGCCATTTTTTTTCAGCTTTGGAAATGAACATATTGACATTAGAGACGGATGGAGGATGAGAGATTGTTCTTTCTTTAGGAGAGTCTGGATGACAAGAATTCTGAGTGTGGGTTATCTTGGAGAGCTAAATGCCCTATGAGACATGAAAGTAAGGGGGTTTAGACACAGAAAGCCAACACTTAAATCAGGCATTTCTGTCTCATCTTACAGATAAAATGCCTGAAATGCCTTGGAATCAAATCCATTTGATCACAAAACAGTTAACTTAAAAAGACAAATTCTATTTATGAACAGGTTAATGACTGCAGTCATTAGCATTACAACTAGATGTGGGGGAAATCTTGGATCATCAAAGGGCATAAAAGTGTCAGGATCTGCAGCTGCCACCATTGGAGTGCTCAGTGAGCAGAGCTTGTCCATGGGTGCTGCTGGGACTCGTGTTCATTGCAGCAGGAGTGCATCTCTGGAAGAGGGTTGGGACTGTGTGGTTGACAAGGGAGTTGTTTGAAGGGTGCCCTGCCCGTTCCTTGCTGAAGTGGAAGCTGAGCTGGTGACAAAGGTGGTCTTGAGATGAAGAACACTAGCTTCAAGTTTAAGGAAGCTGAGTGTTAACTTCTGGAGTTGCACCTGTCTACACCCCACAGTTTCTAGAATTACCTAAACAAGTTCAAGTCTTCTTCTTCTTGAGAATCAGATGTAAAAACCTGAAGTAAACTTCAGCTTGCCAGAAGACTGAATCCCTTTTGTTACAACAGAAATCAGCCAGAATTGTTCTTTCACTCCACACTTTGACATAACTGAAGAATACAGGGAATAGTAATAAATACAGCTACAGTCAGACTCCCAGTGTGGAAAACGAATATCTAAATAGGATTCTTTACCTTGCCTGCTGTGTTACACAGTTTGCTGTCAGCACAATCAGGAGAGGGATGATCTGTAGCAGCAATACTGTGAAACTAAATTCGCTTGTTATTTCTGAAGAAGGGAGATACTGTTGTGAAAAGCCAGTGAGCAAAATTGGCATACTGTGCTGTAAATGAGACACAGAAGCAAGCACTCAACTGTGAGAAAACAGAATACCAGAGAGCTGTGTGTTAATATTTTGATCTATCCTGGGTGCTCTATCCAATTCTGATGCCTGTGTTCCAGCTAGCCTTGCTGCTCATATTTGATATCCCACTTAGCATTTCTGGGAGAAGCCATTAGAGATTATTCAGTTGTAATAAAGGGATTGTTCAGTTTTAATAGCCTTGCCTAAAGCATGTTCAGCTGCCCTGTGGGAATTGTGTGTGTGCTGCAATCCTAAGGTGATATGATTTGCCAGATACATGTTGTGACAGGGCATACTCAAAAAGAATGGACTGATCAGAGCTATTACCTGGCCAGTTTAGTGTCTGTTGTTAATCATGTGAAAGCTGTAGCTTCTCAAAGACGGGTAATTTTGTTACTGTGAGCAGCAAAAAAAGCTTCAACCAAAATGATGAAGCTGTAACAAAGTTGGTGTAACTGTATGGCCTTTCATTAAAAAAAAAAAAGAAAGATTAACCAATAAAGAGAAATTAGGCATTTAAGCAATGCAGAATACAGTGCTTAGGATGTACATAATAGAAGTAGCTACTAGCAGAGTGAGCAGTAAGAATACATGCAACAGATAAGAGCAAAGAAAACAAGTAGTCAGAGATTGAGTCAGAGGAAGCAATGCCGATGTGCTCATTCTATTTGTTCAGTAACTTGATCACACAAGTTAACAGAAGTATTGAACAGAGAGCTAAATACCACACCTGGCTTGTTCACGCAGTAGAAATATGGAAATTACAATAACAGTGAAGAGACAAGTCAAGGTAATTAAGAAATAAGAACAAATGATATTGAAGGTGGGAGTAATTGACTGAGAGGTTGAAAGAAAAGCCAAGAAAATCGAGATGCAGAAAACTCATTTCCACCTTTCTGTTTTCCTTAAGTTCTTCTGTACTTAAAAGAAAATGTGATATGTTATGTTATGGACAAAAATAGCATTCCTAACTGCTGGTATATAAAGGCGACCTAAGGTCCTTCACAGTCCAAATGTTATCTTTTAGCCCTGGCCTTTGGGAGACAGTGGGAGAATGTTTTCAGATGCTTCAGAAGAGGTGATGGGAGCTGACAATCCAAGAGCAGCTGGGAGAACATTTCAAAGATGGAAAAAGGGATGTGAAAAATGTGAAGCTTTGCTTCTCTGAATATATGACATGGAACTTTGGAGAAAAGGGTTCATTTGGGAGCTTTGACAATAGTACTTTCAGTACTTTACAGAAAAAGTGAGAATGCTTTGATCTTTGCCAGGTCTTTTAAATTTCAATCATCTTGTGTTCTCAGGATTGTGTTAGTCAAAAAAATTTATTCAGGCTCCCTGGATTTTTAGTTCTGCACTGGTCCTATTGATAATGTCTCCTTGTATCAGTTTTTAGGAGAGGCTTACAGGCTAATTGTTTTTAACAAGTAGTTACATTACAAGGTCGTGGAAGAGCTAGTCTTTGTAATAGTATAATGCACAAAAGAAACTAATTTATGAAGACTTTAAGATCTAATTGATATCAAAATGTTGGGTGAGAGAAGAACTAATGTGGCTGCTGATCCTCAAAAATATTAATTTGAAAGGTTTTGATCCCCTTCTGTTACAAAAGGAGATATGTGGTCTGATCAAAAATTGAAAACAAAGTGACTCCTTCTGCAGTACTGTAGGTGATTTGGGAAAAATAAGAAGGCTTTCAGTTAGGTAGTTTCACCTATAGATCCTCTATGGCAACTTTAAATGTGCCCAGTAATATGGAACTGCAGAATTGGCAAGCTCTGAGTACTCGTAATAATCAGATAACTACCAAAACCCCCCCAAAATAGATGATGTATAAAGAAGGTAAATATCAAGTTAAATTTAGTCAAAAGTCATGCATAGTTTATACAAATAATTCCTATTCCCTGAAAATTAAGCACGTATTCTTTTAGTTTGGGGAACTATATTTTCCTTGGTGTGTGATTTTTAATGCTTGTCCTTCAAGGAAGAGTAAATGTCAGCTTTGTTTACTGTGAACACAGACAGAAGAGTAGGATTTTCTCCTCCCATCCTTGTAGCTCCTCTCCTGTCATTGTTCTGGAAAAGGAAGCCGTGGAACTGTTAGTACTATTCAATAATACTGTATAATCAGCAATTTAACTGAACTGAACATCCATAAATGTTTTTGTGTTTTCTTTCCTCCACAGAGTCAATACAAATTTGTTTGTGAAGCTATTCTTCGTGTTTACAAAGAAGGATTGGTTCGACCACTGGATTCCAGTTAGCACAGCAGTGAAGGATGAGTTCTTTTTTCGCCTAAAAAACTGCTCTTCAAGTAAAGCAAGGGCTTGTTTCTGAAAGCGGCTAGAATGGACTAGAAGCCCATGAAAAGACAGATGAGCACATTGGAACTGTGGCACTTTAAATTTCTCAAGAAGATTGCTAAATCATGTACAGTATAACAAAGTCACATAGATAAATATATGACAGCAATTGTGTGTAATATGCTTTATTCACATAGACAACCATAAACAATCATGGAAACCTTAACACATATCTTTTACTGCCTTAAAACACCCTTTACTTTGGAAGTTACAAAGTTCCTTGTGTTTCCTTTGAAATAGCAAAAGGAAAACTCCTATTAGTGAAATGATTCATCTTAAAAAGGTATTTAATATATTTGTATTGTAGGAAAGTTCATTGAAGGTGAATATTTGTAACTTTCTTATTGGGATACTAAATATCCATGGAAATGTAACCTTGACTAAAAGGTTGATGAAGAGCTTTAAAGGCTAATGCATAACTACTGTACACTGAGCTGGAGAAATTTAGTATTCAGTTACCGTAAATCTATTAGTGAGTATGCCAGCTGTTATAATATGCTGCTTAGAAATCACATCTACAGTATGTGATGTGAAAATAATGCTGCATTTAGGCATTTTTGCAGATGGTACAGTCTACATCTTCTGTTGATCAATTTTAGTTGCAACTTGCCTTTTTGACAGTGACCTACTTCTTACAGTTTTAGTTATTGCACCTCTTTTCTTCTGTTTCTGCTGTCCATCTCCTTTATACTTTTCACTGCTGTTACTATATGTCGACTGAAAACATTTTAACTTAAAATGAGGTTTAATCTCTGTCATGTTTGTTTCCATGTGTATTTATGAGTTCTCAGACGTAAATGTGGATTAATGTTGCACACAAGTACTAGACTTTTGATTTACTGTATATGCAAAGTAGTCTAATCCAATACTGG
This sequence comes from Leptocoma aspasia, assembly GCA_013399835.1. Taxonomy (NCBI): domain Eukaryota; kingdom Metazoa; phylum Chordata; class Aves; order Passeriformes; family Nectariniidae; genus Leptocoma; species Leptocoma aspasia. Next base: position 348,747 of record VXAX01007721.1, on the reverse strand, counting down.
AAGAAAAATTACTACTGAACCCATCAAATATGTTGCTGCTATTTCAGGGTATGAAGCTTACAAGGGCACAGGTGTTGCTAGTGTTCAGATGGTGATAAAATGTTGACTTGCTGCCCTGCAGCAAAGTGCTCTTATCCAGCGAAACACGACTCCCTTTTGCAAGAGTTCTCCAGATTTACTGTGTTTCTTGCTTATACAGAAATGCAGTTAAATTCACCTGAAGATATACGTGGAAAGAGAGAATGAATTTGTACATTGATTAATAATTCACCCTAAGGTACACTGGTCTCTATTTCATTTCAGATGTGAGAATTGGACTTTCTGAACAGTATAACCACATTTGTATAATGTTAAATTATTTTGTGTGTGCTTTTTGATTAACCTGAGATAGTTATTAATTTTTTAATAGTGTTTAAAAAATACTCTAAGGGACTGTTTAAAACTCTGTTATTTAAAAAATTAGTCCTAAATAGGGAAAAAATTTTATGGGGCATATTAGCCAGATGTTTATATGTATAAAAGAGAAAATTAGATAATTTTTTTTTCTGAGAGATATATATGCACACACATATTCAGATGTATTTTAGAATTATGGTTTCTATTATGGATATTATCATTTATAGCTGGAGTTTCATTATAGAAACTATCACAGCTGTACAATATGCATCTCTCATGTTACTGGAAGATTATGGTTTTTTCCCCCCGGAGATAACTAGAAAGTGCATGTAGGATGAGCTAAAATGCTGACTTGTCTTTTGTAGACTTGGTCCTTTCTCTAAGATGACATTTTTAGCTATAGCTGAAGAAGATACCTGGTTACTGTTTATTGATCAAAAGAGTTTTAATTGAGATGTGCAGAGTAGTTGACATGGAAACCTTCTTGACTTCGTTAGGTTGAATGGTGAATAGGTTTGTGCTCATTCTTACATACTGCATTCCAAATTTCACTTCGACTGGAGTTTTCTGTAATATTTTGGATCATTGTCATCTTGCTTGATTGAGCATAGATTAGAAGGCGAAACACTGGTTCACTCTTATCTTGCTAAATTGCATGAGATAGCTCAATCTGTCCGTGAATCCAAATGTAAAATGATAGTGGACATGCACATATTACTTGGGAAGCTTTGTTACGTGTGTGCCTGTCTGTTAAAACATGTTTTTTTTTTTTTCTAAGTTTTCCTGTGCCCAGGCCTCAGAGTCATCCCTTGCAGTTGGCATGACTTGCATTTAATAGTTTGTCAAGAAGTGAAAAAAGGCAAGAAAATAAATTGTAAAAAAATGTTTAGAGCATCTTTGTGACATCCGTGTCTTTTCATTGAAGTGCTCATGGTTTCTTTTGCGTTCAAGGTTATTCCTATATTCCAGTTGCTATTTATGTTTCTCTATGTTTAATGTGTACTTACCAAAGCACTGTAAATGTATTTCTCGTATAACTCCAGTCTCAAGATACATGGTGTGGCTTGACTTGGGTTAGTATGTGTGCATTTTAAATGATGACTGTCATATTGTGACAACAAATGCTGCTCTTGTTCTGGTAAACTTGGGTGGGTTTGGTAATACCATTGGGGAGCTCTTGGACTTTAGTAACTTGTTTGAAATTGCTGGCCACAGAGAGACTACTCAAAGCTATATAAATAGTAATCTCTATAAGTTTTTTGTTTGGTTGGTTTTTTTAGTACCTTCGAGGAAATATTAACTACACAATTATCTTATATATTGTGTCCATCTTCATTTCAGTCTTGCTGCATTTTGCACATGTACCTGTAGGGTCCATAGGGGAGAACTGAAGGGGTTTTGTCTTTTCTCTGTAGTGTGTGATGACTTTGCACTGAATGAAGTATGCCTTAGATCTGACCTTGCAATGAGAGCATAATTATGAAAACATCTTAACACCAGCTCTTGATTTCACAAAAACTAAGAAATCACTAAGATATAGATTTAATTGATCAGTGTAGGGGGATTTTGGTGGGAGTTAAAGCTCATGACCACAAAGTTTTGAATTGTCAAACAATTGGCAAATGGTAGAAAATGCTGTGGAGACAAAATTCTGTATAACCTTCACAAACATTTTACCCTCGATTTCTCCTGTGCTGGCATGGTCATGAAAATAAGTATTCAAAATGTCTGGTGTGGTGGTGGATGAAGAGGGAGCAATAAACCCTTGACATTTTCATCACTGTGAAATACACTAACATTCATTTCTACAGAATTATACAAATTTTAACTTGGTGGCTTTATATTTGATATGGAAGTAACTAAATTGTCTATTCAGCATGTCTTCAGAAATCTCACAGGGGAACACTTCTGAAACAGAGGTGAAAGGGACAGGTCTTGCTATTTATTAAAATAAGAAAAACAGTGCCCTAAACCATGAATGCCTTTTGTGTAACCATATGTATGAAATACAAATCATTAAAATACAACCAAACCTTGAATTGTGGTGTTTTGCAAAAAAAAAAAAAAAATTAAAAATTTAATCTAGGGGTTTGCTTTTAATTATCCTGTCTTTTAGGTGTTGATACTAAATTATATGCAGTCAAAATGTACCGACAAATTCAGCAATAAGTCTTCATATACACTCTGTTTTTTAACTCTTGGTTTTCCTTTTCCCCTCATATTTCCTACTATGCAGTACTTGGTTAAATATATATGTATTTAAAAGAACTCTAGTTCTGAACTATATCATGAACTTTGCATTGGCTTTATTACAAGAATAGTATGATAGTTTTTTACAGAAAAGCTCTTCCCTGTAGACAGTATTCTTACGTCAGACTAAATGCATAAATGTTGAAAATAGATGCATGTGGTTCATATTTAGTCAATTATAATTTAAACATAGTTATTTCACTGATAATGGCTTTATCTTTCTATCCTGAAGTGTAACATTTACCTTGTAAGCAAGTTTATTTTACTCTTTCAGCCTTTGCAGAAAACATGTGCTGGGAAATGTTTCTATTTTTGACTGGTAACCTGCAACCAGTCTACTTGGTTAAAAGCATTTATTAATTGAAGCTATATAGAAGGTAAAGTTTTCCTTAGATTTTTTTTTCAAAGGCCAAGTGAATTATTAATTCATTATATAAAACAATGTTTTGATTATATGAGTTTCTTGCATTTAAGTTCTGACACTGATAGTGCTCAGCCATCTCAAATGGCTGTCTGTTTTAACTGTAGTTTACATTAACACTTTAAATATACCAGTCTAATGCAATATGATTTAGTTTTAGTTTTTCAACACTGTATAAGCTTCAAACAGTAGCATCTACAATCACTGAAGCCTGTCATTCTAAAGAAAAAAGTAAGTTTCTCTGAATCAAAAGAAGCAGTACCACAGAAGATCAATGGATTTAACCATTTTTCAGCTGAGACTAACTCTTTGACAGTAGCATTCTTACCACTCATATAAAGAGCAAATGTAGAGGATCAATAATATTACGGGGAAAACCAAATTGTTTGGACTGTAAGAGACCAGTAAATATTGTTGTCCTTTTTTTTTTTTTTTCCAAGACAAATTTATCTTAAGAGGGGACATTTGCTTGCAGTCTACTTGGATAAGAGTAGTCTTAGTTTGTGCTTTATTTTGGGTTTAGATGCAGGTTAACCTTTAATTAAAGTTGTATTTAAAATATTAAAGCATTTATTTTAATAGACATTAGTGAAACACTCCAGTTTACTGTTAACTGTTTAACTTCTGTTTACTTGACTTTCATGATTTTGTTTCCTGAAATGTCATTGTTTTGCCTTATAAATTAGTTTTGAGGTTTCCTATGAGTGTGAAACTGGCTTTGTCTCAAACAGGCAAAGTGATGTTACTTAAGAAAGGTTGCTTAAGATGTTGCTCAAGAAAGGATTTTTTTTTTTCACCTGCTGAAGGGGCAGTGTGGTGTTCAGACCAGTCTCAAATTGTTCTCCTTTCTAAACAGTGCTGCTAGCAGTGGTAGAAATCATAAAGACATAAGGAAAAGCATGTAAGAAATGTTTTCTTTGGGGAAGATAAGACCTGGGTTTAACTTAAATATGGAAAGAAAAAAGATGAAACATTGTGAACATGAAAATGCTTCTAACAGATAAAGTAGGGGTGGGAAATATTTTTTTTCCTCTTTTTCCTTTAAAACACTTCTCTGTTTTAGGCACATCATTTCTCTTGGAACAATTTCTTTAGTAAAGTGCCATACTGTTGGCCATGGGATTTAATTTTTGTCAAACCCACCTAAAAATAATTTTAAGTGGAACATTTTCCTCATCTACTGGTTTGTGCTCTTAAGTAACATTAAAAAAACTCTTAAATATTTTCCTCCTAAAAACTATATTGTCTGTATTCATTTGATGTCTTTTTCTGAGACATAAATGAAATCTGCATGTGGCTGGGTAACTAGTGAGTTTGCCCTGCATGCTTAAGAAGAAGAAGATGCTTTGTTTGGGCTATTAAACCCCTTACTTAACATCAGTTACTAACTTAAGCCAGAGTACAATCATATTTCTGTCAGCCTTTTGGAGAATAAGCATTTTGTAAATAGTCCTTGGAGCTTGCTCTCCCAAGCATCAGGAAGTCGTATTGCACCAAGCTAGAATTTATGCTTAAAAAAAAAAGTTAAAATATCAATCTTCAAGTAAGGGGTGACTATTTACCAAATTCTGTACAAAACATACCTTTTAAAAGGAAAAAAAAAATATAGCTTTTCTTCAAAAATACAAAGGTTAGCTGCTAGAAGTACCTTAGCTATGGGTGCAGCTTACCTAGTCATAAAGCGAATTGGCTCTCAGGTAGTGCAGTATGGCCACTAAAGCACAGAAAGTGCATCATCAGCCCAAATGCCTGATTATTTGTCAACTTTCTTGCACATGGTTGGTTGCAATCCTGATTCAGGAAGTAAGGAAAAGGGGCTGCCTTCCTTGGAGACTGAAATCCTGCACAGTATATCCACAGCCTATATTGATCTTAGTGGGCTTGTACTTGTATTATCTGACCTGAGCAGTCTACTTCAAAGTGATATCAGGTGTATCTGTATGGGTTTGCAAGGGTATCAAAGCACTCCATTCCAAAAAAAAAAAAAGCTCAGCCCAGCAGCGTTAATTGCAGTGGGCTTCATTTGCTTCTGTTAAGCAGCAGGTGAGCATGGCAGCACTTGGGTTAGTCCTGATCAGTGCCCTTCTAATTCAGAGCCTTGCACACATGATTGAAAACTTGGGGTTTAGCAGGAGCTAAATTACTGTCTGTAGAAATTAGTACATGCACTCAAATGTAAAACTATTTCTAATCCAGGCTTTGCAAAATAAATGACGAGTATCGGAGCTTACGTTCCAGTAACCTGTGCAGTGAGCACTAAACATAATTTATTTAGGTTTTCACACTTCCTTGTGTAACCTTAATAAAGAAATACAAGGTATATAATGGGGACAGTCCTATAAAAGCTTTAAGAATCTGCCTGCCATTCATTCTCACAAACGATGTACTGGTTAAAGCTGACCTTGATTACAACTGATATGAAAACATGTTTATAGCACTGGAATAAATTGCATATCAGTTGGGAAAGCCGAAGTTGTTTGGGTTTTTTTTCAAGTTGTGAAGAAAATTTCACTATTCTAGTCACTAAGCTTGTATTTTCATATCAGTTCAGTTAGCATTTTTGTCAGAGAGTTTTGTGAGCAAAATCTTGGATGATAATATCCATTTAGGGATTCTGGCTGGGGTTTTTTAAATTTTTTTTTTCTTTTCCTGTAGCAGTCTATAGTTTCTTCTAAGATCTTAGGTGCCAGTGCATCAAAGGAATAAAAGAATGTATTTGATGTATTTGGAAGGTAAGGAAAGAGATTATTTTGTACCCTAAGCTGTACTTTTAAATAATTTGAAATGTAAATTGATGTTGATATTACAAAGTTTAATTTATTGTTTAAAAGTGTAGACACCTCTTGAATGTATAATTTTTCTTTTTTATTTTTATCGGAATAAAGGGTTGGTTAATGTTTTCAGTAGAGCTTTCTTGAGGTTTGGAACTGTTTTGAACAAAAATATAGCCACCATTTTATGCATATTGGTTATACGGCTAATGGTGAAATAAAGCATTTTTTGGCTATATGGTTTTACTGTGGCTTATTCAAAAAGCAAATAAGAATTACATTAAAAAGTTACTGGCCTTTTTGATAGGAAAGGAATCATCTAAGAAATCACACATGGATGCAGCTTGAATTTTGTCTAAGCAATCAAGCTTGTATGGGAATTGTCTGGTCTATATACTACAGTAAAAAAAGAAACCAAGCAAGTCACAGATTCTTAGGAATATTTCACTTGTAACAAGTCTTATGGAAGAGGATTCTCTTGATTGATTAGGTGAATAAACCTTTGCAGTCATGTCATGCAAGGCCACAGAACTGCTTGAGTGCAGATTTTCTTTTTTGCTCCTATGTATGAAATCTGTCCTTCCTTTTGGAATTTCACGTGTTCTCAGGGTACTCACCAGGCATGTCTGAGTAATCTTCTACACCGTCTGTTGTCCCATGGTGGTTATCACCTTTTCACAACAAATCAAAGCCCAGTGATGCTCTTCTTGAATTATTTCTGTTTGCATGCATATTAAAATGCAAGTTCATAAGTTTCAAAATAGAGAACACATTGAATGAAACACTAACAGATGGATAGAGCACTGACCTGAAAATATGTTTGGGATTTTGTTAAGAACTGGGATGGTTCTTAGCCAGCACTTTTTGCTGTTTACAAGGTGTGGCTCTGCCTACTGATTAGTCTTTTTAAGTCTTTTGAGACCAATAACCCTTCATGATAAAGTTATGAATTCAATAAAATCTCAGTGGAAGGAAGAAGAAGGCCAAAACCACCTGTCTGGACAGCTTGGACACGGGATATGTGTGCACGTTGGAATCTCTTACAGGTATACAGAGAGCTATCAAGATGAAGGTTTTGCTGGAAGTCCAAATGAAGCAGTTTATGGAAAGATGTACTGTTATCTTCACAGTTTAGCAAGATAGGGTGCAAGAAGGGCCTTTTGGAGGAGATAAGGCAGAAGTAAACTCCAAGCTTGTAGCTGTACTATAGCTGATTGCTAGAGAGGAGAGGAGGGCTTTAACTTGCTGAGTATTACACATGATTTTTGGTCATGAAGGTGTTCATTCCTCCACACAAGGCAATCCTTTAAAATCCTTATGGTACTGGCTAACCCACAGAGGAGTGAGGTGCTCCGCTAGGGAGCCAGGAGTATGGAAGGAGTGCTTTTACATAACTCAGAAGACTCCTAATGAGCAGTCACAGGCAAGAGAACCTGCCTTTTAACAGTCTTGCTTGAATTTGTAACAATTGGGAAAATAAATGTCAAATGGCATTCCCCAGTATATGTGTTATTTTCATGTCTAGCTTTTTTCATGCCTTAGTTCAATGACGTAAACATTTTCAGCAGTGACTCAGTTTAGCTTATCTTCCTTGTAGTACTCAAAGTAAAATATTTTAACTAATATAATGAAAATTACCAATATCTGATTTCATGTTAATTTGTGATAAAGGTGGGTTTTTTTGTCAGTCCTACTATAATGTAATTAAACTGGGTTTCATGTACTAAAAAATAAATATGCAAAGGTGGCATGTGCAAAAGCCAATCTGCTAAGAAAACTTGTTTCTTCATTTTGAGTGGCAAAATTCAAAGTTCACAATTTGTTAAAATGAACCCTGTGGGAATAACTGAAAGTCATTTGGCGAGACTGGGGTCACTGCTGTTGGTCTCTGGGTTCAGAGCCAGATCAGATTCCTAGGTCCATCTTCAGGAATAAAGGGCACCAATATTCTGCTGGAGCATGATGAAAGGCCAGACACGCATGTACCCTTGTGTGGCCTGACACTGCTCCTGGGGAGCTCAAATACCTGCAACACTCTATTTTTAAGTAAAGGGTTCTGATTTACTTCCGTTTCATTGAGTTTAGCACGCACCCACAAAAGATGCAACATCATTTATAACAGGAGCCTTTTATCATCTGTGCATCAGCTACAGTTTAAAAAATTAGTTAATTGGCACTGATAGGAAAAGGTTTTGTCATCACTAGCTGTCTCTCAAGCCCAAGGGTTAATTGCTCAGGGACAGCCAGGTTGCACTGGCACAAATGATGGTGTGAACGGGGGTGTCAGATGGTAATAACAGGATGGAAAGGTGTGTGAAAACCCTCACTCTATAGTTTGATGTAGCCCAGAGTGCTGTGGGAATAGGAACACTAATTGGTAATGGGTTTGTTCCTGCTTAAGTGTAATTTTGGCCTTCAGAGCTTTCTGTGTCAGTACAAATGCCCTGTTCTTTTAGACCTGATAAAATTCTCATTTAAATACTGAATGTTACTCCTTGCTAAGTGGCTTGTCCTTTTTGAGCATGAGAGTCCTCAGCGCTCTCATGATCTGGGTAACTGGGTAACTCTGCTCATGCATGTTCATACAAATGTCAGGGAAATGTAGTGTAGCTCTTTAGCTTTGCATTCAATTATACAGGTTCCGAGTTAGCATAACCTTGCTGCTTTCAAATGGGGACAATTTGCTTATGTATAATACTTAGCCTGAAAGGATGCAGTGACTCCAGCATTCAGGTAATGTGCCAAAAACTGAAATATATTTTGCCTACAAAGTTACTTGTTGCTGCCTCCTGACAAGTTGTGAATGTTAATTTTTTTTTTTTTTGGAAGAGTCAAGGCTTTGTTATTTTCATCTGTGCTGCTGGGTTGTTTTTTTTTGTTTTTTTTTTTCCCTGCCNTTTTTTGTTTTTTTTTTTTTTGTTTTGTGGTGTTTTTCATGTTTTGTTTTGGGCTTTTTTTTTTAGTTTTAGAAACACTATTACAAGACAACCTTCTCACATTGTACTTCTGAATACAATACTACTTGCATTTTGAATAGAGAATGTTGTTTTGTTCTCCATAAGAACAGCTCTCACTGCTGTGATATTGCACCTCTGCTACCTCAGTAACTCTGCCTGCTCTATCGAATGGCATTTCAGCACATGAGCAAATGTCTCAAGCTGTCTCAGGCACCCAGCAGGGGAAATGCCACCTCTGTAGGAAATCTTTCTTATACAGTGGATAGTTCCTCTTCATTGGTAAGAAAAGCAGGAACTGAGAAGTAGAACTTCCAGCTGAAGGAAAGTTGGGACTGAACATAGCCTAGATGCTATGCAGGAATACAGAACCCAAGTGTTATTAGACCTGCTGAAGACTGGAGGAAAACCATTTACAAGGAGCTTCCTATGCTTCTTCCTCTTCCCCATTCCCCTTGGATTTTTACTAAGGGAAACAGGCTCTGCATCTTCAGTCCCCATGGCAGGGAGTGCCACAGCCAGTCTGAGCTCCCTTTCAAAGTCATCTGTTCTCTCATGGCCTGATGCTCGTTTTTGGCCTCTGTTATTCAACTTCACCCTCTATGGCAGCAACTGCTCAGAACTGGCCTGGCTTAAAACTCCTCAGCTGTGTAACTAAGAAACTCCATCTTGGCAAGTGCTCTTACAGGATTACAGGAGTCTTAAAGATTTGTTTAAATGGCATTACTTTCAAATATTATCTCTTTATCAAGAGAGCATAGGAAGGGGGTGTATATATATAGAGAGAGATAGATGTGTATGTGAGCACATATATAGAAAGAGAAAACAGAACATTTTAGTGAATAACAAAAGTAGCTCCAAAAATGGGCAGAGAACACATACATTCAGTTTGACATTTCAGCCATAAACAGTATTAAAAAGGGTCAGTCTAAAATGAAGCTGCCCATACAGATAATATAAATAATATGTATAAATAAGGAGTGGGGTTTTTTTTCCTAGCATGCTACAGTAGTTTTTGTACTGAAGTAAAAACTTGGTTCAAACTATTGAAAAAAATCTGTATATAAGATGGTTTTATTATTTATATGCATAGGATTTTGCTTTTGTAGATTCCTGTAATACATACATAATTTACTACTTCAAGTAACACTGAATCTTGCTTGCTTTATTGCCATCTGTGTAAACTGTTTACTCTTCTGTCATTACAAGGTTATGTAGATTGAGGATTATTTTAAGGGTAATGACTTAGGAAAGTGATTTCCTGGTATTTCAGGGAGTCTAGATGGCAGAGAATAGGGAAAATAAAATACTTTATGTAGCAATGATAACATTCAGTGTATATTCAAGCACTGGTTTACATATCATGCCTTTTGCCCTAATCAAGCCGATTATTATTCAAGTTTGTAATCTGATACAGTTAGGGGGCTTGATGCTGAGCAAATAACGATCAAATGTAATCCCACTTCCAATGAGCTTTTGGGTTAGTTCAGAGGAGAAGCAAAACAGTTTATACGTGCACAGTCAGCCAAGTGGTGGTATATAAGGCAACAGGGGTGTGACAAAAGGGTTAAATACAGGAAAAAAAAAACTTCTTTAATGACTGCTCAATTACAGAAATGAAGCAGGTATAACTTCAGCAGATATTTGAAGAGCAGAAGTTTAGCTGTGTGAACTGATGGAATTACCAAAGCATCCAAGTCCAAAGGGAAGGATACTGCATGGAACCTGGATTATCCAAGTATAGTGAGCAAGAGAGCATAAAGTCACAGAAACTGGAAGTACAGCACTGGCAACATGCTTTTAGAGGAAGCCCACAGTGCAGAGCTCTTTCTGCGAAAGAGAATTGAAACCCTGGGCACAACCTTGTTCTCACTGTGTTCCTGTTGCTTCATAGAAATTGCTCCCTCATGGAATCGTGCTAATTGTTTAAAATTTTTACAGAAAAAGGTCTTGGTAGATTTCATGCATTCCCTGTTGGGGGTGGTGGCGGGAAGTAGAAAGAGCTGAAGTTTAGCAGAAGAGGATACATTTTTGTTTAGCTCCCCACAGAGGAGGTACTGTAAGTGTCTTGTTGCCAAGCAAAGTTTGTTTTACAGTCGTGTGAGAGGCAGTTATTTTTATCTTTCCCCCAAGGTTAGATGCAAATCTCATGGCCACATAGCAAAACTATTGGATGAGGGAAGAGAATTTGAGGGCCAAGTTGTGGTCCTCTGCCCATGCCAGGGCTGATGCCAGAACTCCCAGGCTGACTACCAGAATGATTTACCTGTATTCCATGGGACACCCTACCTCTGGAAAGTACTTTGTGGAGCACAGTACTAGAGGATCTTCACACTAAAAATAATTGTATTGCTGCTTGTGGCTGGTGGCAAGGAAGCAGTAGGTTTGGATAGCTGTATCAGTACTAGGCAGTTTACAAGATGGTGAAACATTTGGTTATCCCAGGAAGAATTTTTCTCACCCTTCTCGAGTGTGGCCAACTTGCTATCCTCTCAAAAAGGATTAATTGCAGAGCTGCACTCTGCTCCCCCTCTAGCAGTGATTGTCCCTTTCTTATCCTAGTTTGCTCTCCTCCACCACTCACAACACATGTGCCTCCCCTGCACAGGCAGCATGCACTGCTAAATTCTGGTCATGCTGAGTGGGTAGAAGTGGGTGAGTTGCTGTTGTGCTGGAACAGATGGTGTCTGCAATGCAGCCACTAGTTATGTTCATGTGTTGTAGGAGGTTGGTAAAGGAAAAGGGGAAAATTTAGAGTTTTTGTTGAAAAGGTTGGTTACTTTTCTCTTAATTATTTGGATTGGAACAATTGGAAAGTTGAAGTTAGTTTGTTGGTTTTTTTCAGTGGCCAGTGGTTGTCAGTTGTTCGGTTTATTTAGATGACGTGTATTGAGCCAAGGTAACCCAAGGAGGAGAGGAATCTAACCAATTATTTTTTTTGTCTGGGTAGCTTTCAAGTACCCCTATTTCTGAACCACAGTCCACAACTTCCAGGTGTTCCCATCTTCTTCTGTTATGTCCCCATCACTTATTGCAAGCAAGACCCCTTCTCAGGTCAGCTGCCCCTCGTACCATGCCTGCCTGGCCTGGTACCATGGCCAGGGAGCTGCCCATGGTCCCTCACAAGGAAAAGCCTGCAGCTACCCTCTAGGTTTCTTCTGTGGATTCCTGAAATCTCTCAGTCTCATGCCTCTCACCAGAACTTCCCTAGTCCTACACATCCGTCTCTGGGCAGCTGCAGCGCTGAGAATCTCTTCACCACCCCCTGCCCTGGTGGCTGGCATGCTGTGCCCCTGTCCTCAGAGACCCGCCCCCCTCCATGTGGGGTGATAATTCACATATGTTGTATGGTTTTCACAGCTTAATTTTTCTTGCTGAGTGGTGTAAGGTAATTATCAGCCAGTTTCACATCTTAGATCTCTGCCTGCACATCCCCACACTCGGCTGTGTGTGGATGGAGGCTGACAACTCTGTCTTTATGAAACCTTTCCTTGCTCAACCTCATGACTAATGCACATAATTATTTTTAAAACAGCTCTGGATGCCACTGCAGTATGCTTTCATGTGCACATGGAAATGTGTGTATTTACATTCACCCGGCGTTTGTGAACCCCAGATTTCCTTGTAAACCTTATTCCTACTGTGCTGTTTAAAGAAATACTTTGTAGCACCTGTGTCACGGTGGGGAGCCAGCACGAGTGATCTGGACAGCCAGACATACAAAGCAGTGACTGTAAAATATACAAGTAATGAGAAACATTTAAAGAGATCTTATTTCATGGCACATTATTAAGCTCCTGTATTACCAAAGTCCCCCAAGGTTCCTCTGTTTCATTCAGCAACCAATTATTTCTCTTTCCAAACCTAGCTAGATGTGGGAAAAAAAAACCAGCTCAAACCCAAAATTATGGAGAGGGGATCACAAAAAAATCCCCAAACCATGCCCATAAGCCTCTCTCTGATTTTATATTCTGGTATGGCAACATGTTAAAAACTAGATTGATTTGATGTGGGTTTTATTAATGAGTTGGTGATTTTGGTTGCTTGTAGTATGTTTGCTTACTGGATGTTCACATATAATTAGATCATTGATCTAGTGCTTTTCTAGGAATTGCAGTTATTGCTCTGTTATCACTGGACATTTAAGTAAGTATTTTTAAGGACCATTTTGCTCTTCTGTTTCCCATTATCCAGTGCCATTTTTCCTCCAAGTGCTCAATAAAAACTTCTAGTCATTCTAGCATGTTCTCCCATAGGCTGATGAGCAATCTGGGTACATTTCCTCAGGTCTAATCAGTTAAACAAGCTTTCAGGCATTTTCTACCTTAGCAGAGTACTCTAAGAGTATTCTATGGCTTGTTCTCTTCTGGTGTCATCTTGTCTCTTTTACCCTTTCTGTAGGTGTTATTCTTCTGCCCATCCACTCCTAGCTGTGTCTTTTTCAGTGCAAAGTAGAATGCATTGCTCCATCCCTCAGGGCTAGCTGCTCCCTTCCCACTGAGTAGTGATCTCTATTTTCTTGCTCATGTATTAATTTACATACTTCCCTGGTAATATTGCTGTTCTCTGGCCTGTTCTGTGTCTTTAGCTTTTGATTTTACCCTTATAAATTCATCCTCTTCTGTCATGCTTCTCCTGAATAGCTTCCCCTATGTCCTATTTTTCTATTCTTCTCAAGTCTCAGGCTGTTTCATAGCTCCTAGCAGAGCCAAGTTGCTCTCCTGCTATGCTTCCTCCGCACTGGCAGAGCGTGTGTGTGTGTGTGTGTGCTTTTAATACTGTTTCTTCAGAGAGCTACCCATCCTCCGAACCTCCCTCTTCCCTTTAACTTTGCAGAAAATCATTCTCATCGTACCCCAAGAAGCTCTTGAATCTCTTGCCTGTTTCATAGCTTTGTGTTGGGAAGGGAGAAGGCTACCAAAGTCTTCAGCTAATGACTTAACTTTTTTAAAAAAGAAAATAGATTAAAACTCTGTGCTTAATGCTGCTTGTTAGATGACCTTGTAGCAGGCCTCTTGTGTGTCCCAGGCTGCTTCTTTCATTTTCCTTACTAAGTAGAGACTTCTAAGTTTATCCTGTGTTCTGTCAGATTAAAAACAATATATATATATTAAAAATGATTCATCGATATACCAAACTAATTCTTTTACTCTTGCTTGCCCTTTCTAAACAGCTATAAACTTATTCCATAATAGTCCAGCCACAGGTGTCACTTATCAAGATTTTGGTATTCCAATTGCTTTGACATCAATTGCTTTAACTCCTTTACTACTGGTCTGTTTGCTTTTTAAAAGGAAGCTTTCCCCAGAGTATTTTTATTTTTAAAAGAAACTAAACCAGTAAGTACTAGTAGTAAGTTAGTAAGTTTTGCTAAAAAAGTGGTAATTTTTGCTAAAAATGAATCCTAGGAAAGCTGTTGGCTTTCTTTGCACTCTCAGTGCACGCATGATATGGAGCACAGAGGGAGCCTGATACAAAAGGATGGGAGAAGCCCCTGAGTGTGGCAGTGAGGCAGGGAAAGCATTGTTGTATCAGGCCAAGAGGACAGTTTTGGGAAAGAAGGGACAGGATATCCTCTCTGAATAACCCTAACCTCTGTTCATATTTAACAAAAGAAGTCCAAACCTGCAAACTAACAAATGAAGACAGCCGACATTAAGAGCTCTGACTTGGTTCATTCATGCAGGCCTTTGAAGAAGCACACACCAAATGACTTGACATGTCCTGCTCACTACCTGAGCCTTCCAGCTGTCCTAAGCCCTAACACTGCCCCAGCTTTAGCTTACTGCAGACTCCTCAGGAGGCTCCCTTGCTCCTCGGACCATGGCTGCTGCTGCTTCCTGAGGATATAGAGGAGGAAGTCCAGCAGTGACTGATGCAAGCACTGGCAATGCAGCTGGCAGAGAAGCCTGAGGAAGCTGCTGTGTCTGGTCTGGATCATACCACAGCATTTATCTTCTAGCTGTGCCTGCTCTGAAGACTGCCCATAAGAACTGAGAAGCAAAGCAAGTGGTTCTGCATTTTTGTTATTTAGCCTCCTCTGTTTAGCAGCTGCTAAGCATAAAATCCCAAAAGGTTTCAGAAGAAGGTTATTGTGAATTAATGGGGCTGTTTTCTTTTGCTTTGCAGCCCACAGCATTGATTAGCTCAAGTAAAATATGTCATTGTGACATTTTATCCTCTTCCTTGAAAATGGATCAAGGCAATTAGGAGGCTGGAGAAGCAGGTTACTTCAGCTGCTTCCTGCCTCACCAGGGGCTCCTACAAAATCTCTTGGCACTTTAAGACTGCTTGGATTTTATATGTGGTTTGTAGTTGGGGGATTTTGCACATCAGTTTACTACTCATAATGAATCCAAGAACAATACAGATGGATTTCTGTAGTCACCATGCCTCACTTTCAAGGGGGCAATGTGGTAATGCATGCAGTGATTGTTTAATGCCCCAATACATCTTTTCCCTCAACTGGTGATGAAGCCATGAGCTGAGCAGCAGCTCTGTGCACTAAAACCCACTTGCTGTCCAATTCACCTGGCCTGTCTGCCATCAATTCCTGATGGATAAAACAGGAAGACTACTTTGTTTGCTGTTTCAAAGTGCAAGGTGGTATTCTGGAAGCTGACCCAAATGATTTCAATCGACATTTCTGTTGGATAAATTTGGCTTTCACAGTTATTGTGGAAAGTGCCAGCTTATTCACATGAGTAAAGAACTTCTCACCATGAGAAGGAATACTTCCAATAAAAATAATGATTTTTAGTCAATTCAGATATCATAATGCTTCCTGAATTATATTTTAGCTTTTACCAGGCAGGCTCAATTATATTTTAGCTTTTACCAGGCAGGCTCTCTTTCCTGACATTACCCACGAGGAGCAGCAGTCTTCCTCCTACCTCAAATCCAGTGAGGAGTGCTTTGTGTGAGCCTGAGTGGGAGCACTAGTGTGCAGAAGAGACTAGTCTAAAAAATGACAAGGTACAGCTCTTATCAGGCCCTCAGTGGCACTTACAGCTAAAACCACTCCAGTTTTACTTTTTTTCAATCCCACTTTCATCTCATTTTCCATGAAAACTATTAACAATGTGACTTTTTTCATCAAACATTTTCCCTCAGGCTAGAAATTCATTTGCTGCCCTCTTGAAATTCTTGTTTGTTAGACCTCAGGGGAGAAATGCAATATCTGAGCCTGGGATACTGCAGTAGCACATGTACAATATTCTGACAAGCAATTGGAAAGTGAATCTATTGCATTTGCATCTCACAGCAGCTGACATTAATGTGCAAAGTTGAAATTAATCCAAGCTATGTCATAGATTTATGATCAATACTTAGGCAGGTTGTTTACTTAATAATCAGAAAGGCTAATGATTATTAGTTCTGTCTGGAAATACACTGGCCTGCAATAAGTAACATTTTTATCTCCTTGCATAAATGAATTATGTCTTAAAGCAGTGAAGGGCTTAAAAAGTAAACAAAATCTTTCCTTCTAGCTGTGTGTATGCTTCTGGAAGCCTTAGAGACAGTCTGTGTTTTTTTGTTTTTTAAACAGCAATAAGTGCTTTGAAAGCTAAGCCTGTTGGAACACTTGTGCAAGCAGCTGCTGGAACGAGGAATGCTGTGAATAGAGCTGATCCAGAGCAGCAGTTTCAGCCTGGCATGGCCATTACCTGAATTGACTGTTGAGCAGTGCAGGCCCTTGTCCCTGCATTTATACAGGTACTGAGTTGTTCCCCAGAGCCTGTGAGTGGGAATGGAGGGTCTCTGTGTTCCCTCTCCTTTCCCTTTTTCTTTCCCTGCTTTCTAGATGTACTCAGTGCCTTGAGACAGCAGAAGTTCATGTGTATCCTGAGGCAGCAAATGGAGGGGGGCGGTTCACAAAATCCCTTAAGGCTACTTATTTTCCAGCCTCTGTGCACTTTGTACCTGAAACTAGAATAACACTGAAGGAAACACCTGCAACTTGTCAGAGCAGGGAGATGAGCAGCTCCCACAGCAGTGTGGCACCCATAAAATGGATGCTCAGGCAGCCCAGGTTACAATATATCCTTAGATGAGCATTTTCCCATCCAGTGGAGTGGGATGTCATTTTCCAGCTACAGCTGTTGCCCAGGTTGATTCAGCAGCTCTTACAAAGGGACTTGCCAAGATTTAATCCAGCCAACCCTCTAGTTAGAGAGGAACAAAGAAAGGAGAGGCAAGACCCTCTGGGACAGTGCACCAAGCAGAGCTGCAGCAAGGCCAGGCTCATCCCCTCTGTGAAGGGCACAAGTGGCTCCAAGAGGGTGTCCATGAAATGCTGCCAGCAGGTAAAGCCAGCCATGCTTTGAGCCTGGTGTCCACATTGTTACACTCCTGGGAAGCTCCTCAGCAGCAGTCAGCGGTGGGATGGGCAGGGGAATGCAGGGCATGAGTGGGGCCACTGGCACCCGGTGAATGTCAGAATCCTGCTGGGAAATGGTCCCAGATTAAAAGCCTGTAAGTGTGGAGAACACAGGTTTGCTGCTCACGAGGACGGTTTCCTGGAGCGGAGGCTGCTTGAAAGGAGGGAAGAGCTGGCACTGCAGGCAATGTTGGGGATGTTGCTATGGCCACCAGTAAAGTGGAGAGGGGGGGCATACAGGAGTGCAGAGTGGTGGTGATATGGCAGCTGCAAAGCAAACCTCTATTAATCATCTCGGGGATAGTTCCTGCTGATCAGCAGCACAGAGCAGCCCAGCCTCCAGCTGAAACCTCTGACCAAGTTCTACTGTTGTTTTGCTGCATGTGAGCACAGCACCCATGCTGCTGGAGCAGAAGTGTAAAGAATGTGTGTGTGTGAGAGTGTATGCATGGTCTGTGTCTGCTACTGCAGTGTTGAAGGGGATTTTAGTTAATAACAGAAGCTATGCAAAAATTTTTGCCTCCTTTGGTCTTCTGTAAGGTGCTACTGGCCAAGTTGGTACAGTCTTTGCTACAGTGCTCTGGGCTTGCACGTAGCTGGAAAAATGTTTTCCATTCCCATGTATTATTCACTGTAAGATTTGAATATTTTATCTAAGGCAGGTTCTTGGTATTCACTTACATTCACTTTCTCTTTCTTTCCCTTTCCTCCTCCACAGCCCAGAGAACAACTAAGGTGAAAATACAAAGTCAGTATCTAACTTGTCTCCTGCAAGCAAGGAGAGTGAGAGATGCTGATGGAAGCTGGCTGTAATTGAAAACAACTGTTGTATGGAGAAGGCAAGGCTGGGAGAGATGTAAAAAGCCCTTGTTGCTTGCCTCAGTGCTTAGAAATATGTGGATAATTTATTCTTGGGGTGAGAGGTCCCACTGTTGAAGAAAGAGATGCAAGGAGCAGAAACCTCTTCTCTGGGAGGTTTTCTTGCATTAAGTATATTTTAATTGCTATTTCTGCTGCATGTAACATTTTGGCACCTAAGAGGGGACACGTGCTCAAGTTTCAGAACAGTGGCTGAAAGGTGACATGTCTCTCTAGAGCTCACAGCTGTAAGCCTGCTGGCTTTTGTGGTGCTTGAGAGAGAACTCTGTCACCATCCCATGTGTGGCTGTGTATGGCTGGACACACCACTTGATCCTGTGTAATCATGAGAATTTCTAAGTGGGAAATGCCTCTTGTTGTGCCAAATTGCCTTGCCATTTCTAATTGCAAAACCTTCCTTGCAACCATGGGTAAGCAAAGGGGGTTCTCAGACAGCTCAGACAGCAGGCTTTACAGACGATGTGTGGTCTCTGCCACTTCATATGATGGCTTAGTTTATTCAAGTGCAAGGCTAGAACAAGCAAATAACCCCTGGAAAGCCCTGCAAATGGCCAGCTCTAATCAGCAAGGTGGTCATGGGTTCATCTCAAAGCTCTTCTTGGCTGGAAGCTGTGTCCTTAGGAAAGGAAGAGATCTCAGAGGAAGTCTAATCTTGCATGTTGCATGAGCCTTCCTAACAGCCTCCCAGCAAATTCCCAGAGAAATCCCAGCACTGTGGAACTCAAATGGCTTCAAAAAAGAGGAGGGGTCTTTTTGAGTCCTAAGCCAGACCTCTCAGGTTTTGTTAGTCAAGATGTTCATAACAGAAATCTTCTGCTTTGGGAACCTGGGCTTTGTTCTCTTATTGGGGCTGATGCTGTTTTGGTATACAAAGAGCAGTCACCATCATTTCTGCAGTATCCAGGACTGATTTCCCCCCATTGACATTGGCAGATGTCACTGGTGGTTTGCTGACTTGATGCTAGTGGAGAAAACCCACCCCTTGGTTTTTCATCCTGTGTAAGGACAGTGAGCATTATAAAATGCAGTTTTTTTGCTATAATGTGCCAACTGGATAAATATGCTGTTCCTTCCCCTCTCCACTGACACCTTGCTGGGGATGAAGATTTGCTCTTTCTAGTTTGGTGAATAAATTGAAGGGGTGTGGGCTTCTTTGCTCACTGGTTTTTCTCATCTCCATGACTTTTGTTGTGGCAGCTGATTTTTTTAAGTGTGCAGAATTTTGAATTACAGCAGTTATCAAGGGTTCACACTGCAAGGTCAGCTAACTGCTGAAGAGCCAAACTGGTGTTTGGGCTTTCTTTAACTGGTGGAGGGCCAACCTCTCTTTTGTATCAGAGGTCGGTGCTTGCAGGAAATAACTCATCAATAACTCCAAAATAACTTTTGAGAGCTTGCATCACTCTTTTCCACATAGCACATCCTCTGCTCCCATTAATTCTCCCAGGCACTAATAATTTCTCTTTTCTGACCTTTTATGTTTCCCTTCTTCCAGCAGACCCAGAAGAAGTTCAACACAATGTGCTGATACTCTGTGCTTTCCTTAAAATTCACAGTGCTGAGTAGCCAAGCAGCTGTACAAGGAATGAAACACAGAGCCTTGGTCCAGATCCCCAGTGCTGGGAAATGTGATCGTGGGATTTTTTGTAGTTACAAACTCTTTCACTCCCAAAGCTGCCTCCATGCTGCAGCTGTACAAGTGGTTACAAGCTTCACTGTATAAACACTCTTGGTTTTTTCTAATTGGAAAGAATTGTGAAGAAAAGCTGAATGTTGCAATGGCCTTTCACAGAAGTGCAAAACCTTTTAGAGGACAAGTAACACATGACAGGATTGAAAAGCTGATACGTTGTCTTTGTGCAGTCCCAGGTAAATGTAAGGGGTCCTTGCAAATGTGTCAGCCTTTCTGCTTGAGAAAAAAAAAAGCTTGTCCTTTTCCTCCTGACACTGAGCCAAACTGTAGCAAACCTCTGGTTTACCTTTCTACTGAAGCAGACCAGATTATCAGCTGCACAAAAGCCTATCTTCTTTTATTTAGATGCATTTACTAACTTTAGAGCCAAGATCATCTCAAACCATGTACAAAGAAACCTCTTCTGAAAGAAATTTCATTTCTTTGAACCCAGAGTTGTGGTTTTGAAGGGTTTCTGTCAAAATACAGGGAATAAACCTCCCAGCAAGTTCCCACAATCATGTAATGAATTCTTTCAAAATAAGAATCCTTTATTAAAAAAGAAAAAAAATTTCAAAGCTCCAATCCCTAACACTGCAATATTTTTTTGAAGATTAAAACCTTGCTCATTAGAAATAGACAATCTAACAGAGCCACCTAGTGATATCCCCATAGACAAGGCACAGCGAGGACCATGGCAGATCCCAGCCTAATCACCAACCTGCTCCCTGAAGACGAGGGGGAAACAAGAAGGACAAGCTGGTGCCTGGGTTCCCAGGCACTATGGGGTCAGCAACTGGCCTCAGAGGTCTCTTTAGCTCTATTTGGCTCAAATAGAGCACCTGGTCTGGATGGACTAATGCTGTTTCTAGGGAGAGGAAACCAATCATGGGTGTTATGAAAGAGGCTGCACCAGAACCCACCTCCCAAAGCTCAAGATAATGCCTTCTCTGGAAAGGAAGGTTACCACATTGTTCCCAGGCAGAATTGTGACTAAATCCACGTGCTTTTATACTTTCTTCCCTTTTTTTTAAGGCTATCTGGCAAACCATATAACCACTTTATTGCTTTTTGCTGCCTGATTTCTCTGTGCCTATAAGGGCAGTGTGGTCAGCACACTGCAGGCCGCAACTTTGCATGAAAAGCTTGGCACTTAGCTATGCTTCAAGGAAAGCCCTTTATTTCTCCTGTCAATTCCCCATCAGCAGCCAGATGCCCTTCACCTCCTGACTCATAAAACTGTAAGTATGATAGGATTCATGCCCAAGGAAGCAAGAAAAGCCTTAAGATAACAGAGTTAAAACATTGAGCAGATTCACTGGTTTCTCTGTGGATTCACTGTGGAACTCCCACATGGGCTGTTCAGCTGGACACTGTGGTCACCTTTTGCAGGAATACAGGTGGGTAAAATCATCTTGGCTGCTCACCTCCAGCACTTGTGGAAGGGCATTCATGAGCCCATTCAACGACTTGGATGAGGAGAGGCCATGAGGTCTTTGCAGAAATTGGTAAATTGGCCTGAGAGATCTTCAATATGTACTTTCTGCTAGGAAAAAGCTAGGCCAGGTCAGCTGAGGCAATCTGTTTTGGCAGCCCACTGTTTCCTGGGACTGTGGGAAAGTGTGCGTATTTTCCAAGGAGCAAATTTGGTTTCAGTGATCATCTGATGAAGCCCACGCTTCATGTGCAAGCTGCCTTCATCAAGCACAACCAAGGACTTGCAGTGCCTATACTGAGACCTGGCAGGGGCTCTGCCAGGGGTTTCTACTGCTGTGATGGGTCATGGGGCTTTCTTTGGCAACAAGAGGATGCCCCGATGACAGTTTATCCCATCATTATCAAGGAGGTTGATGGAAATCCACTCAGCTGTCCTTGTGCTGGCTGTTACATTCCTTTTTCCTATGACTCAGTTCAAATAATAGCATAGGTGTGTGTGTCACATTTGCACATAACTGGTACAGATTTGTAAGTGCAAAGATATATGTGCCCTGGGCTTTATTTGAACATGCTTTTAATTATGGGGAAATTGAAATTAAACTGTGTTCAGAGTTTCTTGCTCCACAAGAAGGCAGAATCTCAAAAAATGAGCAGTTTCACTCCACGCTCTCTTTGCCTTGTTACCCTAATATTTGCAGAGGAGTATTATGTTTGATCAGACATTTTTCATTACTTAGAACAAAATCTCCAGTAAATCTCTAAAGAGAATTTAAATTTTTTTTTTTTTAAATCTGAATTTTGGTCCTAGAAAGATGTGGTAACATCCCTTCTGTTCCCCAATGCCGTGGAAAATGCACAGTTACCACCTGTTTTGTAGGACAGTGGAGCAGCAGAGATGATGCTGACTGATTCACCCAGGGCTGGTTCAACAGCAGTGTCAGGCAAATGACCAGGACCCTGACTCTGTGGCCTCCTCTAGGAGCTGGAGCAAGACTCTGGGTTGTGAATGGTATGAGTCCCATCAAGTCCTCCTAAAGAATAACATTTTCCATGATTTCTGGAAAATCATGCATTTGGCCAGCTGTTGTCCAGCATGCTTCTCTTTTCTGTCTCTTGCACGTAGGAACTGCTGCATCTGGAGTCTGGGATCTCAGAGTTATTTGAGCACGTTCAGGGTGTGCTGCAAACTTCAGATGCCACACTGCTAAAAAAAAACCAGCAGCCACAACTTCTCCTATTAAGGGTTTTACTGGGGCACCCAATACCCAAAATTCATGATATTCTAAATACCAATGTAGTAACCCAGATATGTGATCCCAGATCAACTTCAAATATTTTGTATCAGAGCAATGTAAGCTGATTACTTTTTCCTCAATTCATTTAGCTTTATTTCTTCTAGATAAGCAGAATTGCAAGAGCTGGATTTGATATTTAGCTAAGTTACACATAGCCTGATGAAGCTAATGCAAATGAGGTGCAAGGATTGTAATCATTCCTGCAGAAAGATGGAAATGTGGCATGTCACAACTATGAGAGGTAGGGAATCACCACTTTGCTGGGGTCCTGTGCATCTCCCAAGTCCATACAGATTTCAAGCAGTGGTTAAGACCTATAAACTCCAAAGCAGACAAGGACTTCGTGTTACAAATTAGCCATGAAATTCTTCTCTTTCAGTGGTTTTATTCACAAACATCACTGCTGTTTTTTTCAGTGGTCATAGAAGTTATGGCTCCTGGACTGTTGTTGTTTACATGGCAAGACAAAACCAAGCCATTTGTGCACACGGAGGTTCTGCAATGCTGCAGATGCCACAGTGAAACTCTGTCTGCACCAGGAGAGACTGCACTGCATCATGGGCTGTGCAGAGGAGGGTGATGCATGAATTCCTGTGAGACATCTTGGTACTGTATCATAAATGAGCTACTGGACTTGGGCTTGAACACTTGGGTTTAAATCTATTCACTCAAGCACAACTTCCTTTCTCTTGGAGCAGGCAGCTGTTCAGTGTCTGCCACAGCAGCACACCAGCCTTGCAGTGAGATGCTATGCTGTGGCTGCTGGTGGAAGGGCTGACAGACGTGTCCTGCTCTGCTGCAGGTGTGCTTGATAACCCCAATAAAGCAGCAAAGTCAGTAGCCAGCAATGCCTGGAAGCTGGACAGAGCCTCGTGGACAGGGCACCTGGCTGGGTGTGAGGGGAAGGCAGGTGGGCAGGAATGGAGACCTGTGACTCCCCTTGGCTGAGGTGGAGTTTTCCCAAGGCTCCTGCCCATTCATTCTCCTTGTGTCTGTTCTTTCACCAGCAGCCAGAAAGGTCAAGCCTTGAATATGGATACACACAAAGGCTTTCCTGCACTTACCCCTATTGTCAGAGCAAAGACTGGGGATTTTGCCTCCCAGTCTGAAACTATTTGAGAGACACAGATGCTATCAAAGCTCTCTTTGCTAATGGAGGGTGGTTTGTGCTTTTATGTTGCCTTCTGAAAGAATCTTGATTTGACACCCAAGGAGTTACAAGAGTGTCATGCTGATGTCTTTCTGTTGCTGTGACACCTTGAAAATAGGCTAACAAAGTCACACTAATTCTGCCTCTTATAGTCAAATTGTCAGGCTTTCTTGTAAAGCTGTACATCTCATTTTATAAAAGTCTGAATAACTTCATTAGGCCAAGAGGTTTTTCTGTGGCAATTATGCCAGGGAAATTGCAGGTTCTTCTTTGCATTTATAGCACAGTAGAGTCGTGGTGTAGGAGAGGATGTGCTATAGGCCACCCAGTATGCTAAATTACTCTGGGCAGGCCACACCAGCAAAACCAGTATCATTTTATTCACAGTCCATCTGACCTGCTGCCCTGGATACAACATCAGCTGGCTTTGTCACCCGGCCATTGCAGAGTTGTATCTTCTTTTCCTACATTTCCTGTGACACACCAGAGTTGTATTGCACAGAGGTCACTTGGGGGAGCAGCCACAAATCAGGAACAGGGGAGAAGCAGGAGGTCAGCAGCACTTACTCCTACAGGACCTTCTGCTCCAGCCCTAGCAGGACTGAGCGATTAGTTTGCCCCAAGTAAACCGGGACATGACTTTTCACAGGGCAGTTCTAGCCTAGAATACATGGCTGGGTTTGTAAACAGAGAGATTCAAAGAAAAGAAACCCTTTGAAGCAACTTGCCCAAGACATTCTGAATGTATGTGTGTATGGGAGGGTTGCTGGCTTTTCCTGAAGAGACTCTTCTCTTCAGATTGGTGTATGTGAAAATGGACCTCCAACCCTAAACACAGTTAGCCTTAATATTCAAGAGCTGATGCTCTATTCAAAATCTGCTCCCACTCAAACCTGTGAGATGTTTTCAGCTTACTGAGGCCTCCCTGGCCCAGAGTATCAGAGTGTAAAATGTGTGGCCAGTGAGAGTGCACAGCACACATCAATGCTCCTGATACTTCTCCCTGCTGCTTGCAGGTGACCCTGTTCCCTCACATCCTCATCCTTGTGCCTGTGCAGATGTTCCTGGCAGTGCCAATCAAACCCAGGATTTTCAAGCAGTTTGTGAAAAGGGGAAGAGCTGTTTTTCCAGAGGAAGGAAATAATGGAAAAAGAGCAATAATTCAGCAGTTTGACCTTGCACTGACTGCGAGTGGCCCTGACTCCCAGGGTTCAGAAAGTGAAAAATGAAAAACTTTTCTTTCACAGGTCACAGAGTAATTGCAAAGAAAAGAACCATCCTGCCAGCCTTAAGCAGGTGGGAAGGTGTCCAGGCCTTGGCTGCCATTCCCCTGCTACCACATCCAGCGGGCAGCCCCATCTGGAACCCAGTCAGAGGGAAAGGGCTTGAAAGTGTGTTTGTCTGGCAAAGAGAGCCAGCTCCAACAGTCACTGCAAGCACTGTTCACCTGCAGGGATCTCACCCCTTTTGCTTCCTCCTCTCCCTACAAGGTCATGTCCAGGACATATCTCAACCAAAGTTTTGATTTCTCAGGTAAAAATTAACAGGTTTTAATTTGTACTTTTACCCTTTCCCTTTTGGACTTTATCTGAAATGGTTTCACATGCTGCTTTTACAACACAGATATACAAAAGATAAAACAGAAGATAGGAAGGAAAACAATTATCAGGAATCTGGTTGAAATCACCTTTGTGTAAGCAAAGAACTAGATCAACAGTATTGCACATAGCAGTAAAAGATATTAGATGGTTGCATTTGATGGAAAAGTGTTTTCATACAGCCATTCAACAGAGTGAGTCCAATGTCAATACACACAGGAATTCAGAAAATAATTTCCCTCACTATATTTGGAAGCTGAGGTGCACACTCATATAAATGTGTGTGTGTGTTGACTCTATGTGTATGCCTCACACACCAGTACTTGCTTTTCTTACTGCCTTTCAGCTGCATATGAGCTCTTTGCTTCATTTTCTAATTACTCAGCATCTGTAAATGTCATGAACATGTTATAATCTTTTCTAGTCACTCATGCAGATGTTAAATGGAACCCATCCTGAAGAGGGTTCCCCCCTGAAAGCCTTTGCCATATCCCTGATGACTTAAGGACTTTGACTTTACAAGGCAGATGGCTGAACGTTCCCTCTGGCCATTACCTTTGTAGGTGACAGATGACAAAGTAAATTTCTCTCTAAAAGCACCTTTCCCACATCTCTTCCCTCAGCATCCTGGGCCCTCTGAACCTTCCTGAGTCTGACAGAGCTTAGCGCTAGAAACTTTTGAGGCAGAAATGATGCTTTACATTTCTCTGAAGACAGAGGAGTGCATTTTGGTGCTTTACTGGGTGGGGGTGTAAAGTTTGCTGCAACTACTCATATAATTTGATTTCTTTAAAGATCTTATGTTGTGTGCTGACAACTACCACTCCTAAGCAAGGCTATTCTTTTATATGGTCAGCACTTAAAACCACATGTAATGGAGTAGCCTATTCAAAAAGGTGGTTTATATCAGCCCAACTTCTTGTGGAACTCCCACGCTTATCCTGTGATACCTTCAAATTCTGCCTTAGCTATATTGCTCAAAAGAAGATAAACAGAATTTGAATGATTAGCTAGATACTAGTTCACTTGTCTGATGAGCTAGTTGAAAGCTTTTCTACCTTCTGTAACATTTTGTTTCCTTTTAGATTTTTTTTGTTAGTGGTTTTTTTTTTGCCACTGACAGGTTGTCCAGAGATTGGTATTAAATTCTTTATTAAAATACAGTGATGTCTCTTCTGAATTGATGTGCTCAATTCTGTACCTAGTATAATTTGGAAACAGCTCAAATTGCATGCCTTTAATGTGACAACATTTTGTCTGGTTTTCCACCTTTCTCCAGTTTCCTCTGGAATTCACCCAAAATAGCTCAGTGTCATCAGCAAATCTTGGAAATGGAACTCAATTTCAAACAGTGGAGAACTGTTTATGGAGCTCGGTGTGTTCCTGTCTGCTTTTATTTTAAGCACTCATGTAATGTTTAATTGAGACCAATACAGCTGCATTTTTAAGCCAGTGTTTAGGTATTGGTGCCAGACTGTGAAGGTCTCACACAGCTCTATGACCTTCTGTATCCATGAATCCTGGTCCCACCCAAAAGACGCAAACATTTCTTGAGTGGACACCATCTCCTGTGCTGCTGAACAGGCTGCTGGCGCTGCCTTGTTCCTGGAGCCTGGTCTTCCTGTTGCATAAAACATTTGCAGATTTCAAAACTGGTTTAAGAAATATTTCTGTTATTTTTTCTAATCCTTAAACCAGTGTCCTGGGACTTTGCCTGGATTGCAAATATCAAAGAGCTGACTGAAACGCTCTGGACTCTCCTGACCTCATAAGGAATGCTCTGTAATCCTTTTGTTATGCAGGCATTCGTTTCTCCTGAGCTACGATGATTTATGGATAGGAGAGTGTTTTCTGTGTGAACCAAAAGCTGTATAGTTTCTTTCAGGAGGCAGAAGTTCCTTTGGGCCTTATCGTGTGGCTGATGACTGGGTTTGTCACTTGCAGCGTCACAACAGTGCTGCTCCTCACGGGCTGCAGTGGGTCTCACTGCTGGACCTGCACCCAGCCTCCTGCTGGGATTGCAAGGTTCATGACTGCCTCTTGAGGGGCTGGGTTTCCCAAATACACACGGACTAGGTGTGGGTGGTGCAGCCAGAAAAGCTGGTGTTTATGCACAGGTAAGTTCCTGTTTGTTTCCAGCCAGGTGCAAGGCTGTATGAAGTAACAAGGGTGGTAGCTTCCTTTCACACTCTGTTTACAGAAACAGGCTAGAGCACAGCAGCTTTTGCCTCTTGTCCCCAGGTCAGTCTGGACAGTGGCAGAGAAAGAGCATTGTGTGCTCAGAAGTGATAGCCAGGAAGTGCCAACATTTTCATTGCCCTGCAGTCCCCTTCCATAGGCATCACATGTTGCATGTTGAGCATTCCTATCCTAAAGGAAAAATATCTCCCTATCAACACATTGTGGTAATTGCAAAAAAAAAAAACAAAAACAAAACAAAACAAAACAAAAAAACCCCAAAAAAACCAGCCCAAACCTGTGTGAAAAGGCCAAGTAAATTAAGACCTCTCATCACAAGTGAAGCAGTCTTCACTCAGAGATTTTAATTTAATTTAATTCCATTTATTTACGATTAACAGAAATTTTTAATAACTACTTTGGCTATTGAGGGGAAAAATAAGGGGCTGATCGATAAAACAAACGCTGAGGGAAATGCATTTCTTCCCCTTTCCCCATACTGATCTTCAGTCCAACAGTTCTCCTCCACCTTTCCTGGTCCCCACTTCCCTGCATGTTACACTCAGTCCTTCCCTGTCCCTTTGAGTGAGGTGACCCATGAGGCTGGACTGGTGCATAGCAGGTTTTTTCCTGCCGATCCATGCCACCCACTGCTCCTCCTGTTGTGGGTTCTTCATGGGCTGCAGTCCCTCCAGGGTCCTCCTCAGCAAGGAGATCTACCACACAGGTACGTGTCTCCAGCCCTGCCCCCTGCTGCTTGCCTCCCCTGTGTAATTTCCCCAAATTTTGGAAGTCACAGCAGTAAAGTGTTGTTGTCCCCCTACTGTCCAAATTTATTCTCTTCCTGGCACATGAAGCCTTTTCTTCAAATAAGGTTATGTCTCTTTTCCTTGAGCCACTGTAGTTTGTCCACACTGGCTCAGAGGGTTTTTTCCCCACATTACTGGTGGTCTTCAAGTTTCTTTCAGTGTTTCTTTTTCCAGGTGGAAGTGCTAAACTTGTAAGATTTAAGCTCTCACTTTGACAATTCCTGGCAGAATAGTTCTTATTTTGACACACATCAAAACCTCTCCTTTTCAAGTATTCAAGGCACATTTTTGGTGTATGACTCCTAAATATCCTCTCTCAGGTTTATGTGAGAAATTTGTGGAGTGTGTGCTCAACTGAAGGAGCACTTCTCTGGAGTTTACTATTGAAATGAAAAGGTGTGGATGTTCTCTGGAAAATATAAGCTTCTCAGCACGTAGAGCAGTACCCCTGAGTCACTGTGATGCAAAAATAGCTGCTATCTCTTTTCCTCCGTTCCTCTTAAGGGACTCAAGACACAGCAGTTTGTTTATATTGATTAATTAGTAACTGTGCAGTTTACTACAGTTTTCCAACTAGCTATGAATGCTTAATCAAACATGGTAAAGGATAGTAGCAGAGATATCTACAAAATAGTCATGTAATACAAGGAAAGATTTTTTGGTAATGAGTTCACTGACAGAACCATGCTTCCTATCTACATCTAGAAATGGATAAGGAGCAATTTTCTTGGCCATTTAATAATGTAGGGAAGATATTGGCAACATTTCTGTCTATGTCAAAATTCCCCAACTCTGTTGTTTGTTTTTGGATATGGGTATAAAAAGGCTCCTCTTTGGTGGGCTAAGAAGTCTTTGCATATGGAAAACACTCCAGTCTATGACCTCCACTCCACTGATCCAGAAATATACTTTTGCTATTCTTCAGACACGGTGTCTTTGAGAAGAGACCTTTCATCTTTATCTCCACGTTCCTCGATCCCTTTCAGTGCAGGTAGGTTGGCCCTGTACAAATTATTGTTACAAAGCAGTTTGGTATAAAGCAAACACCCTTCCTGACTGAAGCAAAAGGTACATGCATGCTCAATGAATGCATGTTGTCCTGAACTATGGCCTTCCTCACAACAGTTCTGCTGTGGCATGGAGGAGTGAGGAGGCTGACACAGGCTGCCACTTTTACAGATGGGCTCTTCAGAGATAGCTCCCACATGTTGGACAGCACAGCAGGCAAGGTCATCCTTGCTGCAGCACTGTATCTGAAATCCCTTTCCAAACACATAGTTGCTCACAGTTGGCCTGGTGGAAACGATCTGTGTCCCCTTCTGATGCAGTTAGCTATCCTCAGAGGGCTCAAAACAGGCAGAAAACAGTGGGCAGTCTGCCCATTCCAGGCCTTGAACATCAGGTGCTGGGCACAGGACACTTACACTGCAGATGCCCTGAAGAAGCCCCCAGCAGCCGCCCTCTGGGTGTTGCAGTTGCCCTGGCGTTTGGGGGATCACTGCAAGCTGCCTGCCAGAGGCACCCCTCTGCACCACCATCATTCCACTGTAAAAACCCTGCTGTCCTTGGGCCCTGTCCGACAGGGCTGCTCACGGGCAGCTCACCCACAGTGCCGGCTGTCTCCTCTGCTGGTTTCCATCACGGTGTGGGCACAGCTGCACCATGGTTTCAGCAAGCGCTCAGCCCCTGAGTCTCTGGTTTTTTCACCTTCAGCTATCAAGAGCTGAGCATTTGCTTATCTAATCTGAGGATTGTTTTCTGAAACTTACCTCTGTTGAAACATGGCTTTTCTGTTCAGTTCTTTGATCTACATTGTGCTGCTTTGGGAAAGGCTGGGCCAGTCCTGTGTTGCTCTGTGTTACTTCAGTGCTCGCTGCTGTACCCTGATTCTTCTGGATGGGCCAGGAAAAGGTGGTGGCAGTCTTATAAAGTCTAAATATTAAATATTATTTTTCTGCCCCTCATGAGGATGAAATCACAGGAAAAATGTCCTGTACTTGGAGCAGGAGCCCAACCAGTGTCATGTGTCTGCAAAGATACAATCACAAATCCTTTCTCAGCTAAATCCCAAGTATAAAATAAGTTAAAGAAAAAAAACAAACAACAAAAAACCAGAAAAAAACCAAACAAATGAGCAAGAAACCCACAAAAACACAAACAAAAAAAAACCCCAAAAAAACCCCAAACAAAATACCCACAAAAGGAAAAATACCCACAGATTATCTCTGCTGTATATTAATATCTGAACTGTTTACTTACATGTGTAATAGCTCAGGACCTGACTGTGCTGCGGTCATTGAACTTCATCTTACGGATGAAATAAAAGCTGTTTTCATGAAAATTTTCTCTGACCCATCTACAGGCAAAGTCACTGCTGGCTTTTTCATCTTGTCTTCACATCCTGCTGAGATAGCAGTGCTGAAGCCAAAAGGTGCTGAAATGAAAGATTTTGCTGTCTGTTTTGTCACAGTACAGGGTTGTGGAAAGGAAACATTTGAGGATGGTGACTCCAAGAAGTCATCCCAGCATTAGTTTCTGTTGCAGGAGTGCCAGACATGTCTTAAAATCAGCTCTCATAGCCCTTGGAGATGATATTCATGGCAGACAGATCCAACTCCAACTTCTATGTGCTTTACTAGCAGTAAAGAGACTTATTTTCTGAAAAGTTTTTTCTGTTTGGAATATGTTTCAGTGAGAAAACAACCAGCAAACACTTAACATACAACAAATTGAGCTGGATGTAGCTATTTGCTGCTGCTTCTGTTCTTTCAGCTGCGCCAGCCATGTGAATAAATCAAACCTGTTTCAAAGAGGAACACACTCCTAGCCCTTAGATGTAGAAAAGCTTTTTAAATTCAAAGTGTACCTTGAGAATTACTGGAGAGCTTGTAGCAAAAATTTGTGCAGACCTGTGCAAAACATCCCATTCCTTGTACCCAAGGAAAGCAAGTGATGCAACCTTACTTAGCATTACAATTGACTAACACTGACAGCTGAAGATAAAATAAAATGATCACCTACCAGCGGAATATCTGAGATCTTTGAACATGATGCATATTGACTTCTTAGCAGCCACCTCTGTCTGTAGAGCATTTTAAAGAATGGTGTTTCTTCATAAAGAAGTGGGAGGACACATCTATTCTTCCTCCCCAGCAGCTGTGTTGTGTCATCCATTACACATGAGAGGCCGGTTTTGCAACTAGTGCAAAAGATTGCTAACTCTATATTGGAGAAAATAAGAAGAGTATCCTGATTTATACCAGCAGGCTTTTATTTTGTCCATTTCTCTCATAAGTCCATTAATAGATGAATGTAGGGGCCTTAACTTTTAGGGATTTTCATGGCACAAGCATGGCAGCGAGCTGTACTCTCGTGAGTACCCCACTGCTGTATTCCAGCCCTTGCCACAGAAACTGCTTTGGGCCATGGAAATACCACGGCAGAACCAGCAGGTTCCTTGCCCAGGCACCAGTGATTTACCAGGTTATTATCCCATGCCAAGAACAGCAGCCAGCTGAAATGCTCTGCACTGTGAGAGACTGAGCCAAACCAGCTGTGCAGTCAAGGACATGAAACTGGGCAGAAATTGGTACAGATTGGTCAAACTTCCCCCCAAACCTGACTCCACTGAGGATGCGAAATATGGATTTCCTAAAATATGAAAGGAGTGACTCGTTCTGCCATCGTTAGCGGCTGAAGGCAAACACTGATGTGATTGAATTAACAAAACTACTACCTTTATAGTGCCATGGCTGAAGGCTCTCCAGGGAAGACACTGACTCACTGACTCTTGCTCATCTTTTTCAGCCCGAGCAGGGGAAGGACAGTGTGCAGAGGTATGACACATTTGAATCTCAAGCAAGTGGGAGAGATACCCTTCTTTCACATTCTAACTTCAATGTCAGCAACAAATTGATATGCTGGTCAATGCTAGGATTCTAAATATGAATGTTTGCATTAGTAAATTAGGTAGCCTTATTTTGCATGAATTTTCAAGTTCTCTTCTTATTTCCCCCCTTTGTTTTAAAAATAAAAGGTCAAAAGTAGAGCTGAGCAAGGAACTTGAGTGGGAAGGGGGACGAAATTGATATCTGAACCAAAAATTTGGAGGGAGGAATAATTCTCCTGCATCTTCTTTTTAATTGCTTGGGGATTTTTACTTTAAAATGAAGGAGAGAAAAAAGCTCACCAGTTTGACTCCAAACAAGGCCTTTTGTATGAAACCTGCTCTGTGAAGTTTGGGGGTTATTTCATTACTTTTTGGATGCGTTTTCACAATTTATGTTTAAAAATTTTATGCCCAGATATGAAAGGACTATTATTTTTATTGAGAAAGCCAAAACAAACTGGCTCCCTAATGTCTTTGTTTTTGGCAAAGGTGTTAATTTGATTTGCTCTGTATTTCTTGTTTCTTTTAATAGAGATTTGTGCTTCTGGTCAACTTTGTTATAAGTCTACATCAATGCAGGCAGTGTGTAGTAATAAAGAAGAAAAAAAATAAGAATCTATTTTCATAACTCTCAGAAGAATTTTCTAAAAACTTGTCTTTCTGCTTTCTAGTTAATTGAAATTTTCTTCCCTTGATGCACTACTTTCAAGGGCAAAACCAAAGGGCATCTTCTGAGCTCAGTTCCCATGAGGAAATGTACATGGTAGTCACTGTCCACTGCCTGCAAATGTATTTTCTTGAGGTCTCTCCTGGCTTTTTTCAAATATGTTTGGAGTTTTTAGTTTTTTAATCAACTGTTTTCTCATTAGTTTTATTTATGCAGTTTAACATGCACACAGATAGCTGTATGTAAACTATAACATGGAATTACAACATAGCCAAATTTCTGTTAATATACCAAAGTAAGTGTATCCTTTCTTCTTCTCCTAAGCCCCACCCCAAAAATCCCAGCACCAAGGGAAGATGAGACAAAAATCCAAACCAAACTCCACCAAAAAACCACAAAAAACCAAACCTCAACGAAAGCTTATCAACATTTAGCAAAATAAAAGTTAGCCTAGTAATGCGCATTAGAAAATTGAAGCTCTTGTTCTCTTCCACTTGAGGAACCAGACCTCGTGTTTTTCATGGAGGTATCTCACAGAAAGAAAGGTAATTCCTCAGGCAACCAGATCAGATAAAGGACCTTTGTTAAAAACCTATCATCATTGCTTGGAAATGTGCTGAAATTGCAGTAACACACCCCGTGATAAATTTACAAGCAGTTGTGCCATTGCTTCTCATTGTGTATCTAAATAGACTCATGAGGTGTGAAAGTAGATAAATCCTGGGTAAAGAAATCAATTTTTTTGCTGTCTTGTAATAAATGGCTTAGAGAAAGATGAGGCATGCAATAGTGTCTCTGTGTAGGGGAAATACTTATCTGCAGTAGTATTTTAATTACTGACACACATGGATTTGTTAGAAGAACTTTATGCCTTAGGGCGTGGGTGGAAAACTAAATGACAAGAGTACTTGCATACTTTCCCAACTGATCTTCCATGTGATGGAATAAAGACAAAATCTAGGTACATACACTCTGGAAACACACATACATCACAGAATTTGAAGGATTATAAAGACAAGGGAAAGACCAGAGCAGGACAGAGTGTGTTTCATTGTTTCATTGTGTCATGCCAGAATCCCATGTAGGACCCTTACAAACTTACTCAGTAAGTTACAGCTGCTTTGAAACAAGGATGTCAGTCAAGGACTCTGCTGTACCATGCCCTTCTTAGTAATTTTTTGACATTTGGTTACTGAAAACCAAATGTATATATTGTTATGTTTTTGTACATCCACATTCTCTGAACTAAAATGTATTACCTTAAAAATCCTGGAGTTCGATTTTTATCTCGCCTTTGTGCCTGATTCTGGAAAATGGTCTCTAGTTCAGTCAGGTCTACTATAAATCAGATGTAATATTTAGACTAACATAAAATGTTCTTATTTCGAGGAAAATACTTGGGTGAAAATACAATGATTTAACACCCCCCTCTATTCCCCTCACATTTTCCATTGATGACTCCCAGTGATGAGAAATGCACTATTATGTACATTTCTTGCTGGGATTCTGTTTCTGGGGAACATTTTTTGGTTTAAGTGCTCCTTTGGTAATCCATATTTAGCTGTATTTTTACCATGAACCTGGTATCAAGAAAATGCAAGTCCCCAGCTACTGAAAGTCTCCTTTGACCTCTGCTTTCGAAAGAAACTGAAGGAAGCACGAAACAAATAATACACTTTCTTTACTGTTTAATGTAGAAATTGTGTCATACTCCACAAGGCTTTTCTTTGAACATTCCCCTAAAACTAAAAATAAGTTCATAACCAGAGTGGACGTTGCAATTTTTACTTCTGTGCCCATCTCTCCACAGCATAATGAGATGCTGTCTATTCCCATATGAAAACCCAGGGCATCACTTGGCCCAGGTGGCTGTACTCACTTGACCTAGGGCAATGTGGGTGTGAAAACTTTCAATGGAAATGTCCACACTGCCTGTGCTGCTGCACGAGGAACGTCCCTGCAGGGAGCTGAGAGGCAGCGCTGGTGCTGAGCTGATCTCACACGCTCTGCTTGGTGAGGGGCTCTGCTCTGGGTTTTTTAACAACAGTAGAAAAAATACCCTGAAATATTTTCTTGGTGTTTCACTTTTTATGACAGCCTTTATAATACTTTATGTTGCAAATTTGTTTTAAGAAGGTTCTGCAAATGAATATTGCCTTAATGTGAACTCCTAAATTTTTCCCCAGGGGAAAGTAATGTGTTTTTCAAGATACATGATAGTCCTTTTCTCAATGTTTTTATCTTGTGGAATCCAGTATAACCATTCTTTAGTTTCTGGATTGCCACTTCTCTTTGCTACTGTCCTCTTCGGAGAGAAAAAACTCAGGAAATAGACTGAGATATGGATGAGGAGAAATAAAATAAAAAGTCTCTCCCAGGCATAAGTTGCACTTTTTGAAATTGATACATCTGGGAACATCCAAAAAGGAAATATTACAGTATGTGATTTCCCACATCCCTGCTTCTGACAGTCTCTAATAATGAGTATTCAAAAGCATTTAAAATTCAACCTATAGAGTATCAGAAAAATATAATTATCATTCTGAGGTTTTAAATTGCTTGCCAGTAAGATCCAAGGGGGAATTCCAGGTGGATCGTGCTTGACTTTTCAGGAGTGAGTGGAGGACAACAACCGGATTGTGAATCTTGCTGTTTTCAGCTGGTTTTGAATTAGGATGTATTTAAAAAAAAAACTGAACTACAGCAGGGGTGGTGGGAAGATATTTCCCTTCAGTGTGGTATGGGTCAAATGCAGATTTTGACCCTGGATTGCTGTCATTTAGGAAGTTTAGAGACTTGAGCTCAGGTATCTCCTTTAGACTTTCCTTTAAAAACTTTACATGGTGATGACACATTGAATGTCAGCTGGTTAGGATGGTACCTTAGACTATGGGGACGAGTTTTAAAGTTTTGCTAACTCCAACTGGATTTATTTAAGTGTGTGTATTTAATAGCTGCAAAAGGATTTTATTCACACAGATCTCATGCGGACTTAGAGATGGCAAGATGAGCAATGTGCATTTCTGTATTTTATACATCTCTCTGTGTGTGCACGTGTGTGTGTGTGTGTAAAATAAGGCATAGGAATACTGGCAATTCTCTGTGTTCACTCATAGATGGCACTAGAAATTCTTGTAATTCTTGTCTTTGGAAAGTAAGTAAAATAATTTTTACTTTTCTACCAATAGATGGAAGTAGTAGTGTCTTTGCTACTTATGGACTGACTTAAGGAGCAATGCTTTCCTCTTCCTACCTCCATTTAGTTAAAAAGTAAAATGCAAGTAAACAATCCCCCAAATCCTAATTTTCCTACCAAGGCCTCTTAAAGAGCAACTCTCTCTCCTAAAACAATAAATAGTATTGAGTTTATTTCAATACACAAACAGAGCAGGCTACCAGAAGCAAAAGAAGAAATCAATGTGATTTTGAAGGGAGGTTGCTGGCATTCTCCTGTTCCCAAAGAAGCTGGAGAGCCACATAGCCTACCTCTATCCCTCATTTTCATAACTCTATCTTTCCATCTTATATCAAACCTTGGATGTGATGCAGCACAGTGACCATGCTGCCTGCCAGCTGCTCTCAGGTGTTCATTCTATCCTCATCAGTATTCTTTAGATAATGCTAAACGCATGAAAATTAGGGCAAATGGTCTAATTTCATCACATTTAAATTAGGTTACATTCACCTGTGATAGCTAAACTTAGAAATTGGCCTCCTTAGTCTTCCAGCTTTTTTTCCCCCTATACAATGCAGATGTTACTGTTTTAATTGGAAATTATCAAGCATGCAGGGCTGATGGCCTCCTAGATTGATGTTACTGGAAAGAAGCACTTCAGGAGAAGGTGAATGAGGCACTGTCCAAAATGAAAGGATGTACTGAGAGCCCCTGAAAGGGTGAATACATCTCTTATTAATGTACAGTAAGGGCACCAGGATGAATGGGGCTGTGTGTGTATCTCTTCGCTTTTTGATGGGCTGAATGAATTAGGCTGTCTCAAAGGTTTATCAGTTTGCTTTCTTGGCTGAGTGAGTTTTTCCTTTGACAGAATAAGGGAAGAGACCCAAAAGTTATCAGCTGTATTTTTCTCACCTCATGTTCCTTGGTTGCCTTTCAATGATGATATGTACATCTGTGTGTTCATGAGGAAAGAAAAGAAGAGCCCGAAATCTGTACATATGGGAAAATAATTCCTGTTTGTAAGAACTAGCTGAGCAACTCAGCAAGCCAGCATTCTCTCAGACACTCTGCAGTACTGAAAACAGCCTCTTCTCCAGCTCTGTTTCCACCATCCAGCTTAGTGCTGCTTAAACACTGCACACAGGAACCCTATATACTGGAAAATTTATGGATTGCACACCATTCCCTGCTACATAATATTTTCTGTCTCTCAACAGTCATTAATGGTATCAATGACAAAGCTTTTTTTTTCCATCTGTCTGCCTGGCTGTGTAGGTATTCCTCATGTTACTCACTGGTTATGAAAACATTGCAAACCCCTAAACTGCTCACTTGCATCTGCCTTGGCAACATCTCCTGCAAGGCCATTCCTTGGGGAAGTGCCTTCCTGCACTGGGAACATTTCACTCCATATCAAAACAGCCTAGACAAAGTCTTCTCCAGTAGTTAATTTTCAGTAGAGCCCCCAACATACAGATCTTTGAGGAGAAGAAAGCAAGGAAAAAAACCCCCACTTTTCAATATAACTTTATCAAAAAGAAAAGTTTTAGTTTTATTTTTGAATACTCATCTTCTCTTTCCCAAGAATGATTTTTCTTGACAGCTTTTTTAAATAGTTCATTCTCTCTATTACCTTGACTTTTAACACCATCCCTGTGCCTGATGCCTGCAATACTTATTTATCCATTTTTTATTGCCTATAGTAAAAAGAACAAAATGAGTGAAAAGCAAATAATATTGAGAAATAACTAGGATTTTGCTTGTTTCCAAGAACAGTAAAGCAGGTTGGTCAAAACAGGTCACTATACCCAATAAAAGGATGAGCTCTGTGGTACTAAGGGCTGTGGTTTGTTAACTTTATGAAGTTTGGTAGCCTAATATTAATTTGTTTGGCTGTTTTTTTTTTTTTTTTTTTTTTTTTTCATTTACTTAGTTTTTCTCTAGTCTAAGTAGCTCTGCAGAGCTGCTCCAGAATTTTGCCATTTTAATGGCATAAGTTAGAAACCTTTAGTTTCCATAATGTTCATTTATGGCTACTTTGCTGTTATTATAACTATTTTTAACTGGCTCTCTCCTCTTGGAGTCTGTTTACTTTTCGATGTGGAGTACAGAGCTGTTGATGCCTATTTGCACTATGATTACGAAGTGCAATATTGTCTACCATATTACCTTAAAAAAAGCTACTATTTTCACATAGAGAGAAAAAAGAAGAAGTTTGTCCAGAGACTGGTGAGAAGATGCATCCTCAGGCACCACATCTGCATGTCCCAGCATGAATTTGTTTGGTCTACAGGACACTCTAATATTTGTGCTCCTAGGCTAGTATATCAGTCTTGGGCTGTGTTTGTCACAGTCATATTAGCAATGCAGTATGTTTCCTTATCACCTGAAAAGCAGTTTTCTGATGTAAAGACTGGACAAAAAAGGCTACCTCATCCCATGACAAAAAGTTATATTAGTTTTAAGATATTTCCTGTTCTACCTGCCTAGAAACCTGCACATTTAGCTCCAAAAAGTGAAAATATTTCTTAGCCAGCTCCCCAATGGTTAGAAAACTCATCTAAGAGGAAAATGCCCAGCTTCAATTCTCTACTCCTCCCTGCTGCAGTGCCACACTTAGACCCAAGTTACTCATTTATTGTCAGTCAGCGAACAGCTTCTTAGTGGTTCAAGCAGCAGCCACTGGGCATGCTGGCTGTGCTCAGAAATCTCACCCAGAGCTTGAGTAACTTTGCTGTGAAATGTTTCCATTTGGGGGAATCATCATGAATAGCTGTGTTGTCAAAACAATCTCTGCTGGCACCTGACGAGCGACCAAGGAGCTCTCACACAAATGCTTGCAGGAGAGTGCGCGGTAGGGACGGTGTCAAGTGCTGATAAACACGTTCTCCTTTAAATCATGCAGAAAGCAGATAAACTCCCTGAACCTACAGTATGGAGTGCCCTCAGCTTCCTCCAAATTCGAGGATAAATGGGATCTGCCTCCGCTGGGGGGACACCAGTCTGTGACTACTTATCTGTGCTCCTTGTAAATGGAAAAAAAAGCTGTGGGACAGCAGCTGTGGGAAAGCCACCTGAAGGTCAAAGAGTGACTGTGGCCACACAAGCCCTCAGCCAGATCCACATACAGCCATGAGCTGAATCCATCTGAAACCATGAGCCCTTCCTGAGCAACACTCAAGAGCAAGATCCTGCCCCAGCTACTCAGTATTATTGTCTCCACACTGACATCTATGTTCTCCCCATTGAAACAACACAGTCAATAGGAATGCCAAGGAGAAAAAGCACTTCTGAATGAGGCAAGGGTAAAATTACTGGACTTTAAAACTCCATTTCTTATTCATTGAACCAGAATTCAAAAGCAAAATCAATCTCGGGTGGGGAGGGTTTGTATTGTTAGCTGTTGTGCAAAGTGGGTTTTGACATCTATTCATTACTACTCACATAAAAATGTAAGTTTCTCCATGCAAGATTTTAGAGACACACAGCTTAAAATCACAGGTCTACTAGGTACCTTTTATTTACAAAAAAATATTACTGCAAATAGTACATATCTGAAATACATTAAAGGGAAAAGCCCATGCTTTCATTTTCCCAGACTGAGTATTTAATTCTGTTTTGCATGAAATTTTCTCCTGTCAATAGAAGAGAAAAAGGTGTTTTAGGAATGGCAAAGCCCAGCTGTCAGTGTGATGGACAAAGAGAAGAGACATGCTTCCCAAAGTTGTTCCTCAGATTTTAAGTTACTGTACCCTTAAGAGAAACAAAAATTCGTTGGTTCCTGCACTAATGCTGCTCAATAGCTACAATGCAACTGGAAAACATATGTAACCCCACTTGCTGCCTTGTATGCTTAAAAGAAACCCTGACTTAGACAGTCCAAAGTCAAGCCAAGACATTGTCCTGAGTGTGGGTATTGCTGCCTTGGTAAACAGAAACTGAGACTTTTGGTAACCAGGAATATTGCTAAAGTAATAAAAGTTCATGGAAGCTGCAACCAGAGAGAATTTAGATACAGAATAATTAACCATGAAATTATGATCTCAGCCAAGAAAGAAGTGCCAAGATTCATTCAACTTATTTCAGAGGCTTTTTTTTCATGGTCATTATAAAGACAGATAGGACAAAAACGCTCTTATCTTTCATTTCTCCTCCCACTGTGCAAGAGAGTGACTGCCATTACTTTTTGAGCTGATTTGTCTGAAATTACATTCATTGGTAAAAAGATAAAACAGTTTAGGGTATAAAAAAGAAATAACAAGCCTGATTTGTGGATGTCAGCTGTTTGCAGCAATATCACAGGGATTTGTGCACTAAGATCAAAGACTGGAAAGTCCCATCAGCTGTTGGCAGGGAGGCAGGTACAGCATGACATCCCTGTGACAGTGCTTATGTCACAGTCAAGCCTGACTCAACCTCTGCAGAACCATCTGGAAATTTTCAGAACTTTGAATTGACCTTGATTTTTTAATTTTCGTTATTTTTTTCCATCTATGTTGATCTGAAAATCACTGTGAAAAGGACTCTCTGATTAGACCTGTGGAAGTTGAACATGTGTGTGGGTGCTCCAAACTATTCACAGTGGCCGTGGGCTGGAATACAAGAGTGGGTGAAGTTTTTGCAGCAGAGGAAAAAGCATTTTAAAAATGGCAAATAACTTAAATAGGGACCATACCATCTTTGAACATTTTTTTTGTTTCCTGAGAAATGCATTTCAGCTTTTTATTCTGTGAAATATCTATCTTACAGATTATACTCTAAGATTCTTTTTCATGGCTGAATCATATAAAGATAAAATTAAATATGATAACACAGAAATTAAAAAGGGGGGCCAGATGGAAGATCTGGGGAGGCACAAAAACACTGTGCAGTTGGTAAGAGTTAACCAAAAAAAGCCTGTTGACCTAGAATTGATGTGTCCAAGTGCATGAGCAGAGGCAAGGCCTGCTCTGGAGGTAAAAAAAAAAGGAGGTAAAGTCAGAGTCTGATCTATAGCTACTCCACAAAGAGGCTGTGGATAGCCTTAGGATATGAATCCTAAAATAAGGGTAGAAGCAGTTAAGACTGAGAGCAACATGCAGGTGTTTCTTGTTGAGGGCAGAAGCTACAAGTATGGATAGACTTTAAATTTTTGCTGATATAGAACTTGGGTTTTTCAACAAGAGCATGACAAACCATACTTAATAAACTCTGTCTCATTAGCAGTTAAATTCTGTCTCCAACTTGAAAGAAAATAGTGTGTCTTTCACAACATCATCAAGGGTGGAAGAAACCTTCAAGATCATCTTGCCCATCTGTCAGCCCAACACCACCACAATCACATCTAAACCGTATCTCCAAGTGCCACATCCAGACGTCTCCTCTGTTCCAGAGACAGTGACTCCACCACCTCCCCAGGCAAGTTATTCCAATGCCCAACTGCTCTTTGAGTGAATATTTTTTTCTTAATATCTAATTTGAACCTTCCCTGACACAATTGAAGGCCATTTCCCCTTGTCCTTCCACTTGAGACAGGACAGAAGAGCCTGAGCCCCACCTCACTAGAGCTTCCTTTCAGATAATTCTAGAGGGCAGTGCAGTTTCCCCTGAGTCTCCTTTTCTCCAGGACAAACATCCCCAGCTCCCTCAGCCACTCCTCACAGGACTCGTGCTCCAGACCCTTCACCAGCTTCATTGCCCTTCTCCAGTCACAGACCAGCACATCAACATCATTTTTGCAGTGAGGGGCCCAAAGAACCCAGTACTCAAGGTGGGACTTCACCAGCTGTTAGTGAATTTCTAAACAGAAGGAAGAAAACTGCCTGCAGCTTCTGAGTGCTGTGTACATCCATGAAGCTCTGAGACATTTCGAATTTAATAAGTGACAATGGAACATGAATGACAGAACATTTGCAAAGCATAACTTTAATGTGACCAGAGCATTTTCCCACTGTTTATAGTGAGAAAGGGAGAAAGAATTAATCTGATGAGGGGAAAAAATATGTACCGTGTGGAATTATTATAGGGTTAGACACAAGAAGCTTTGGTTCATGTAGCTCCCTGGATGACACACCTGACTGGCTGGAGGTCTGGTGCTGGGAAGAGCTTTTCCAACATGCAGCTTGTGTTGGACAAACTTTGAGCTTGGTGCTCAGGGGACGAAGTCCTGTGCAAGGCTGGGAAGCTCCAGGCTGAGCTCATCTGGACACTCCTTTTGTCATGCACTGGGGTGAAGGAGGCTAGCCCAAAAACCTGTGAGATGCCTCATAGGCTGGGAACTGTGCATTCCTCAGGGCAGGGAGCCCACAACAAACTGTACCCACCAGGCAAGATGTCATCAGGACAAACCCACACATGTTCTGCCACAGGCTTACAAAATGGGTGTGGGGCCCTTGCCACAGCCCTCCCAGTCAGCAGGAGCTCTGCCAACACTTCAGGGTGCTCCTGCAGCCTGGATGGGTCAGTGCCTGCAGGACACTGCTGTTGCAAGTGACACCCGAGTGCAGCTACCTTCAGAATGGAAAGGCCATGGGGAAAGAAAGGAATAAAATACTAATTTAAATTGTATTTGATCAATTTTTAATATGGTGAGACCAATGAAGTGAAGGCCAAATCTACTTTCATTAGAAAATGGAATGACAGTATTTTGTAAAATGAAACCAAAGCTGGGATTTTGAAGAGTAGGGATTTTTTCTGAGCTCTACTCCAGCAGCAATACTGTGAGTCACTCATTTCAGCAAATAATAGCCCTGTGTTCCACTCCTTGGTGCTTTCACATAATTTACATTAATTTGTGAACGCAGGTCTCTTGTACTGGATAAGCTGCTTTTCAAGGTGACATACAGCCATTGTGGCTTCTCACAGAATCTGTGACAATTAGGAGATTTTCTATTTTACCCACTTTCATTCTGGGAACACTAAATATGGCAAATCAAGATAAAATATTGACCTGTCTGTGAAAAGAAATGTGATTCAGTTTGAAGAATAGGGTGTTTTTTCACAGATGAAGAACATTACATCCCTTTTTTTAAACAAGGTTTTGCAGGCCTAGGGTTAATGTGCAGTCTGAATTTGTTCCTGCTGGCAAAGGGTTTGTCAATGTACAATATATTTTCCTTCAGATCCTGGAGAAATTAATTTATGTTCCTTCAAACTGTAAGGTATATGTTGGAATAAATAAGTGACTGTTTTAGAAAGAGAGAAGATAGTAAATTGGAAGGACTGATGCTCTAGCTGCAACTTTTTTATTATTATTGGGTGTTTTTCTACTTGATTAGCTAGAATCATGCAAGTTGGACGAACAGATTAAATCAGAATCTATAATTTCTATTCCATGTCAGCTGCAAGAGAGAGGTCTTAATTATCTCCATCTTACAGTAATACTGTTTAAAATATCTATGTTAAAAAAGAAAAAAAAATAAAACCAACAAAAAAGCACCATGAAGGCTTTTTGTTTGGCTTAGACATCTGTATTCTAAAACCAAGCAAAAAGCTTTGATTATGCAGCCCTTATAGAAAGCACCAAGGCCCATACACTGACTTTCATAATGAGAGAGAAGAACAGACATCAGAGT
Organism: Leptocoma aspasia; assembly: GCA_013399835.1. NCBI lineage: Eukaryota > Metazoa > Chordata > Aves > Passeriformes > Nectariniidae > Leptocoma > Leptocoma aspasia. Next base: position 305,270 of record VXAX01007721.1, on the reverse strand, counting down.
CTGAATTTTCCAACATACAATGGTGCTTTTTCCAAAAGATAGTGTTTGGCCTTTTAACAAAATCAGTAGGAACCCCACCCTCTACATATGCTTCAGTTTTCTTTAAAACTACACAGCATAAATGGGGCGTCCAGAAATTAAATCAGATAGGAGCTGCATGGTAGCAATGAAGGGACGTGGGTGCAAACCTCCACAAGTAGCTCAGAGCAACAGTTCATGAAGTTTCTACAAACCTGTGGCTGTCAGGCATGATTGCTCACTCTTTGTCTTATTCTGCACTGATGAACTTCCTACTTTATTTCATCTTTTAATTTGAACTAGAAATAATCATATGCAGAATTGTGTATGCATATGCCTGGTGTCTTAGAGTCTGCCAAGCAAGCTGTTGCTGATATATTCCCTGAAAATGGCAGGGGCCCTCCAGCTGCCTGCTCCATCCCCCTGTCCTCCCCTCCCTGCCCCTAAGGGTGCATGCCCTTGGCCAGCAGCTGCTGCTGAGGCTGGGGCAGTGGCTGGAAAGGCTGGGCCACAGGTATGGAATGTGTTTTTTATAGTTTTTAAATCCTGTATCATTTTTTGATATCAGCAGGAGTGGAGAGAGGGACATGCAAGACTACCACCAAAATACACTCAGGATTGTCTGCGGCTTGTTATTTTATGTTTTGTGCTTTCTCAAGCTGCTGTTCATTTGTGTTTCCCTTTGAGTGCTGCCTTTTGATGGGCTTCACTCAGGGTCTTGTGCTGGCTGCCTTGTTTATTCATTTATCACCAAAATGTATGCCGCAGTGGAGATTTCTGGCTGCTGAGACTCCACTGACCCACTGCAGCTCTGAGTAGTACTACCTGTGGCACTTGGCATTTTTCTAAAGGTAATCTTTGATTCTACAGTTTTTCCAGCTAACTAGTGTACTTGGTAGTTTAAATGTACTTGCTGCTCATCCAAGAGGCATAGAGATCTTTGAAAATAGAAAATATCCAGATTTCTTCTTAGACTACTGATTTATTTTGATTTCAATTGGAACTTTGGCTCCAAAGTAGTGCTAACATTAAATTGATAACTTCTTGCTAGTTTTTAACTTCCTTTCCCTATTGTTTTAAAGCTCTGTTGCAACCAGCAGCACAGACCTAAAATATGGAGGAGCTGCTGAGTGAATTTACAGACCCTCAGGGCTCTTGTGTGCCTAAGCCTCTGGGGTACCGATACCAAACTGAGCACCCACCCAGCCACTTTACAGCAGGAGCTGAAAGTCTTGCCACTCCACTCTTGAGGACCTGAGCAGACTCAGCAACTGGCTCCTTGGGCATCTGCTCTGGGCATTGTCCCTGCTCCTTTCCTCTCTCTGCCTTCTAGGCAGGGCTTAAAAGCTGCCTGAGAGCAAGACTTACCTTAACATTTCAGGACAGTATCTGTGCTTCCCTGACTACCCAGAGGATGAAATAACCTCTGTTCCCTCAGAGAAACTTCCTGCCACCAACAAGTCTGCATGTGTAGCCCTGTGCCTATGTGGGCAGGAGGACCTGACCCAGGGCACCCAAAAAAGATTATATTCCAGCATGGCTCCCCATGCACTCTGATACCAGACTACAAAAGAGCTCCACTTAATTTTTTTTTCAGAAATGTATGAATAAATTTCCCACATTTTTACCTTACCTTGACTTCTTTTCTTACTCAGGCAGACAGTGTGTGGTTTAGCTTTTATATCCCAGTTGGCAAGGGTTTTGTTTGATGTTGTTGTTAATTTTGCTGGATTGGAAAGTGCTCCTGCGAAGGACACTGTCTGAATGAGCAGTGCTATTATTTATGAGTGCACACACATTTGCACACCGATCATGAAGGACAAGATGATTTCTGTCGAAGTCAGGAAAAGATGGCATGGGTGTCATTTGTTCAGGCAGAGAGTAACCTTGAAAGTGCCAGCAGAGAATGAAGTTGCCTCACTAGATGGGGAATAGCAGGGAAATTTGCTGTATTGAGCAAGAGTGAGCAGGATTTAGTGAATTAATAGAGAGGAGAATAAATTTCTATCTTAAGGGCATGTTGTGTTTGTACAATATCTCTGCTTTCAAAGCTTTGTCCTCTCCTAGAGTCAGCATATATATTCTGCTTTTATATAAACACAGACAGTATAACTTATGTTAGAATTTTGGTCTAGGATTTGTACAGATATTATAAATATGTGTGTTCAGTATTTATAGTATTCTATATTTGTACATACGTATTATTGTAACTATATATAGAATACTTTATCGCAATTTTTACAGATTATTTGTGTTATAAACCCATAACAGAATCAGGTTGTAGTAGTTTATATTTTAGCAGGTAAATTCTCATTATTAGGAGTAGAATAAACCTACCCATTAACAGTAAGTAAGTAGTTAGAACACAGCTGCAGATGCAGGACATTTTGTAATTTTGCATCTCTTTGTAGCATTTTATAAAAGCTTTTTTTTTTTTTTTTAATTTCAAAAGGTGCTGATTCAGCTAAATTAAAAATCCTTGGTTAAATTGAAACATTTTGTTCTCATGCAGTCGATGTGGGTTTTATTTTGACCTCATAGAAATATAGTGTTTGATTAAATTGGAATGGATTATGTCAACTTTATATTTCCTGTAAAATGACAGTATTATGTCAGTGTTAGGTTCCATCCTATTCATTTAATCAGATTTAAATGTGATTTTATTCTGTCCTATGGGAATACCAGTGTGGTTTTCTGTCCTGGTTCTAGCCAAGCAAACAGAACCCAGAGAAATCAAAATTTCCTAATGGTGCCAGAATTGATTTTCATTGACCTTAATTCTATTATACTGAGGTTCGATTTTATGAAAAACTGATTAATAATTCTCTTAATTTCTGTGGGGTTTGCATTCAGTGTAGTGAGTGCCACACCCCTGTCAATGTCTTTTGACACAAAATGAGTGCAGAATGAGACTGGCTCAGCAGCAGAGTGGGGGGATGTGAGCAACACTAAAGGGTACAAAAGAAGCAGGACTGAAGAGAGACTCTCAGAATCACAAATTAGTTTTTCCATACTGGATCAAAATGCCACAATTCAGGAGTTTTTGCTCCTTCCTTTTTTCTTAGGCCTCAAGGCTTGGGAGAGATATTCTGGCAGCCATCTGTACAGGTAGGGGAAAGAGAAGCAATAGCTAGCAGCTGGCTGCAGAGAGTCACTTGTAAAACAGAAATATAAAAGAGCTTGCCTGGATTTTTCCCCCTCCTAATTAGGTGATTTGTGACTATATTCTTATCAGTGACCTTGTTAATGCATCTGTAACCATTCTCATTAGCTTCTGAGTTATCCTTGGGATTTGCCTAATGAGAGTGTGCACTATCAGGACGTCAGACACGTTGCATAGCGGCCCTCACTGGCAGTATGATTTCCAGAGAGAACAGTCTATGTGGGACTGGCTAGGAGAGAAGAAACAGGCTATGTGAAATAGATGCATTCATTGATCCCCATAACATATTTTGCAATTTTCTAATTTGTCAATAAACCTAAATGGTGACAAGGCAGGGTATTTTGGTGACCTCCATGCTGAAAAGAAGGTGATCCTGGCAGTGCTAAGGGTAATCATGCAGACAAGCAGGAGAGATGGGCTGGAGTTGGGAGATACTTGCAGCACACTGCAAATGGTATTATCACTGCAGTTACTTTAGGACTTACATTTTGGTGCACCCACTATTTAAAAGTGTCAGTTTCAACATTGCAAAAAACCCACATCCAAAACAAATCCCTATTTTCATTACAGCAAGTGGTTGGAAAATGAGCCATAGAGTATCATGAGCCATGAAGAATTTACTTTGATTCCTTAAAACGGAACAGAAATTAGAATTCTAAAGGCTATTTGATGAGAATGAGAACAACCCGAGGAAAACTGGATCACATATGAGAAAGTGATTCTTCTTTGACTTGCTCTGATCTCTGCTGTAGTCCTGAGTACTCACACAAATGATGTGTAAAATCCCACCAGATCAGAAAGTGTCCATTTTATACACATGGAAAAGATTATGGAGTCATAGAATATATTTAGTTGGAACGGACTCATCAGGATCATTGAGTCTAGCTCCTGGCTTTGCAAAGGACCACTCCAAGAGTCACACCATGTGCTTAATAGCATTGTCCAACACTTTCTGAACTCCCTCAGGTTGGTGCTGTGACCACTTCCCTGTGGAGCATGTTCCAGTGCCCAAACACCCTCTGAGTGAAAAACCTGTCCCTGATATCCAACTAAACCTCCCCTGACACAACTTTAGGTCCTGTCACTGATCACCACAGAGAGATCAATGTCTGCCCCTCCTCTTCTCCTCTCAAGGAAGTTGTAACTGTGGTGAAGATCTCCCCTCAGTCTCCTCCAGGCTGAACAGACCGAGTGACCTCAGCCACTCCTCACATGGCTTCCCTTCAAGACTCTTCATCTTCATCCATCTTTGTATCATCCCTTGGATCTTCTCCAAAACTTAATATCTTTTTTATATTGTGGTGCCTGAAACTGCCCCCAGCACTGGAGGTGAGGCTGCCCCAGTGCAGAGCAGAGAGGGACAATCCCCTCCCTTGCCCAGCTGGTGATGCTGTGCCCGATGCCCCCCAGGACACGCCTGGCCCTCCTGGCTGCCAGGGCACTGCTGGCTCATGTTCAACCTGCCATCAACACATGGTATAGATGGACCTGTGGAGAATCTCTCTGCATTACCCCTTTGCCACAATTTACATCCTTGCAGCCCCAGCTGGAACTGAAATTTGCAATGAACTGATCTTATGTAGGTCTAAATAGTATCTTGTGGGCATGAGGGCCTATTAGCACATACAAAGGCATTACATTGAGGTGAGCTCTTGCTGATGTCCTCACTGAGTACCACAGCAACATACCCTTAGCTGTGCAATGTGCTGTGCTTGGCTGTCAAGCTCATCTTGGAGGTGTCTCACCCAGGTGTGATATCCAAGTCACTGATCCTCTTCTCCAAGCCTCTCCTGTGGTGTCATCTTGGGAAAATGGGGAGCAGTGATGCCAGCACCACAGTGGGAAGTCCACAGGCAGCAACAACAACACTGTTGGAGGCCAGACACATCGTTCTCTCCTGGGCACCATTCTCAAAATGCTAAGCTGTTTGACTTGTCACATTGCTCACTCTGCAGAGAGCATGATGACCTTTCCACTAATGACAGCTTTTCCTGTTTGCTTCAAAGTTGATAAAGCTGCTCTTCTGCATGAATTCTATATTGGCAATGTTACTGATACACCTAGGCCATTTCCACTCCATTGTGCTTATTGAACATGGACTCTAATTTTATAAATCCTCCCTGGTGCCAAGCAGCAGCTCTTTGTGCTACCCGGGGCGTGTGGGGAGGGGGAAGCTTTTCTGTGTCAGAGGACAAGGTTAGAAGTGATGGCAAGGCAGCTCAGTTCTGAATTAATGAAAGTGCATTTGATTGCTTGATCTGCAGCCAAATTACTCTCAGCCTGGAGCAAAAGTGAGGCCTGGAATGGGCACATGTCACTGAAGGAAGTTCATCTGCAAGATGAGGATTGTAGACAGGAAAATAAAAAAAAAAAATGTCCCTGAATATGTCTCTCTTTTTTGCCACCTCTTTTTCTCTTTCCTTTCATAAAAAACTTGAAATTGGCAATTTCCAATGGAAACAGCACGCCACCCTTCAACCAGAGCCCTGGAAGTGTATGACACACTACTGTACACTTAGCTCTTCCCATTCTTACTATGCAAATTGGCTTCTTTCTTTTGCTTTGGGTAGTTTCATGTTCATTTTGTCCCAGGAGAGACAGCTAAGTCTTGCACTATGAATACATTAGCTGTATGCTTCTCCCTTTTTGTGTCAGTTTTGTCTCTTCATCATCAGATTCCCCAACTCCATTCCAGAATTTAACATACTCTCACTTATTATTAAAAAAAAAAATCTCATTCTGCAAGTGCTGAGGCTATTCTCCCTCCATCTGAAGTTCCAGAAAAGATGTGCTCCAAGGGCTGGACTATTTTCAAAGTAATACATCCCCATTCTGGGACAGAGGGTCGCAGGAAGAAGCACTCCAACCTGCCTTGTGGGAATGGCTTGCCTTTAGACCTTGCATTCAGACATCAGAAGGCAAGAAGAAAAACTCTTCTAGCTGCTTTTCCCTCAGGCTGGAGCACAGGGAACTGGGCCAAAAAGCAGATTACATCATATATGAACAAACAAGGATCAGGACCACACCATGCCATCCCAGAGGTACAGTCTGTTCCTTATACACAGTCTTCTTGCTCAGGGATTGTGGCCAAGCCAAGGTGCAGCCAGCAAGTTTGGTGCTGGCAGCCTTGTATGGTACCTCCAGAGGGTAATATGGGGCCCTAAATGTACTGTCAGGCAATTACAAATGCTAGTTATTAGAGTGTTAACTATGTGACCCCAATTCATTCAGCTTCTCCTTTGTCTAGGAGCAGGCAGTTTACCAGCTAAGCTACCCCTGGTGCCACTGTGACTTGGCTGCCTGTTGAGACTTCATATGGACAGAAGGAAACAAACTCCAAAATGCTCCAGGACCTGTATTCTGTGTTGTGCTTAAACTGGATTTTGGTTGCTCTATGCCTTTTACAACCTGGATTAGAGGCATTTGCAGTTGTACATCTCCTCTGTTGCAGTCTCTATGTTCCTGCCTTCCATGGGCTGTAGGGAGAGGAGGAGGAGGGGAAGGATGAGCAGGGAAAGTGCAGCAGCCCAAGGAGCACAGCAATGTCCGTGCCAGCCGGCAGAGAGGGGCTGACATGCAGAGAGACCAATTTAGCCATGCTGAGCCAAGGGCTCACTTCAGCTGAACAGAGCCAGACACAAACTTTGCTTCCCAATAAGTGCCTTTGCCTTATGCTTTCATAGCTGCTAAATAAGAGTACTCTGGCAGAACCATTAAAGCCAAGGAGGTTTATGACTTTCAGCAGGATACTGCACAGCTTTGACTCAAAATATATCCTTTGGCTATGCTCTTAAAACAAGTTGTATACACTACTTTGCCTTTCTTTTTTTTTTAGACATTCTGAAATTGATAAACAGAGGCACTCAGGTAGCTTTGGGGCTAAATCCCCTCATAAGAAGTGGAATGTGGTACTCAGATAAATGGCTTAAACAAAGAACTACCATTATCTTGCCCGTAAGGTGTTAATAAGGATTCTCTACATAATTTCAAACTGTAAGGGTTGAGTAGGAAAGGTATATCTCTGTGGTGCCAGTAAAATACTGACTGCAGCCAAAAGAAGACCTGGATATGAACACTGATTTAAAGTGAGCCAGTTCTGTAGCAGACATGCTTTTTAAAATAGGACTGCATTTGCTTTAGCAGCCGCAGCAGTAACGGAGCCATGAGAGCTCTGCTTGCTTCATTTGTTCTACACGGTTTTTCTGCTGGGAAGATACTCATAAGGGAGTTGGGACCTACAGTATTGTTGTGGTGATTTATTGTTATTTGACAGATTAGCTCAGATATCATTCTTCTCACTGAGTCCTCTGTTCTTTCAGTAGAGTTGTGTATGCCAACCAACTGAAATTTCATGTGAGCTGTGTGTGCGTGTCTTGTTTTTTCCACTGCTCCCATCAAACCATCTGTGTTTGACCAGTGGAAGGAATGCTTTGCACTCCTCCTGCAAAGCAAAGCTATATGCTAAAGCAATATACTCGTGATATTGAGTCTGGGGATCCTTCCATCAAATATGTAACATTGCCATGAATTTGCAAAAATTATTGCATCTTAACCAAAAATACAGAATTTCAAACCATGCTTTCAAGTTCTATTAGGAATTATGAGAGAACAATATCCATGTGGGATTTTCTCCTGTAATTGTAGTAATTTTATGTCTAAGAAAAAGGGATTCTGCTTTTTCTGGGCACACTTTTTCTTATTTAAGGGACAAAAGACATATTATCAGTATTTCATTTCTTTGCTCTTCTATCTTCTAAAAAACCCCATTAATACTTATCTCGCCGCATTTCCTCTGAAACAACTGGGTTATGGAATGTTTAATAGCTTTATCTTCTTTAGTTAATTCCCTGTGATTTAGATAATTCCCAGTCTGACAGTGCCTTGAACTTTTTACAGCACTCCTCATTGGAGGATCCCAGAGTTCTTTAGCAGCAAGTCTAAATACGACTTTACATTACCTTGAGTGAAAAAATGGGAAAGTAAGAAAAATTTGCATGTGGGAGGAAACAAGTGACAAAAGCTGAGGTACATTATGCTTTTTTTGCCTCCATCTTCCATAGTAAGGCCATTGTTCTCTGGATATGCAGCCCCCTGAGCTGGGAGATGAATGGAGAGCAGAATGAAGCATAATCCAAGGAGAAATTATCAGTTACCTGCCATGAGACTTAGACACACACAAGTCTGTGGGGCCAGATGGGATCCACCTGGGATCCACCTGGTGTGGAGGGAGCTGGCGGATGTGCTCACTGAGTCACTTTCCATCATTTACCAGCAGTCCTGGCTAATCAGGGAGATCTCAGTTGACAGGATGTGAGGAAATGTGACAGCCTTCCACAAGAAGGCTCAAAGCAGAATTCAGGGAACTACAAGTTTATCAGCCTGGGAAGGTCATGGAGCAGATAATCCTGGGTGCCATCAAGTGACACATACAAGACAGCCAGGGGATGAGGTCCAGCCCACAAGGATTTATGAAAGGCAGGTCCTGCTTGATGAGCCTGGTCTCCTTCTATGATAAGGTGACCAAACTAGTGAATGAGGAAAAGGTTATGGATGTTTTTTACCTAGACTTTATTAAAGCCTTTGACACCCTTTCCCACTGCATTGTCCTGGAGAAACTGTCCATGGCTTGGACAGGTGCACTGTTCATTTGGTTAAAAACTGTCTGGGTGATGGGCCCCAGAGAGAGGTGGTAAATGGTGAGACATCAGTGGGTCACCAGCACTGTTCCCTAGGACTCAGTATTGGGCCTGGTCCTGTTTAACACCTTTATCCATGATCTGGATGAGGGGATCAAGTGCACCCTCAGGCAGTTTGCAGACAACACCAAATTGGGCAGGAGTGTTGATCTGCCAGAGTACAGAAAGGCTCTGCAGAGGGATCTGGACAGGCTGGATCACTGGAATGAGCCCAGTGGTGTGAGGTCCGCTAAAGCAAATACTGCTGGGTTCTGGCCTTGGGTCACATAAACCCAGGCAGTGCTACAGACTGGGGACAGAGTGGCTGGAAAGCTGCCCAGAGGAAAAAGACCTGGGGATGCTGGTCAACAGCAGCTGAGCATGAGCCAGCGTGTGCCCAGGTGGCCAAGAAGGCCAATGGCATCCTGGCCTGTATCAAAAACAGTGTGGCCAGCAGGACCAGGGCACTTATGCCCCTGTACTCAGCAGTGTATTCAGAGGCTGTATTTGGAATCCTGTGTTCAGTTTTGGGTTAGTGTGTCCAGAGAAGGGCAATGAAACCGGACAAGGGTCTGGAGCACAAGTCCGATGAGGAGCACCCGAAGGAGTTGGGATTGTTTAATCTGGAGAAAAGGAAGCTCAGGAGGGCTCTCTACAACTATATGAAATGGGGTTTGGTCTCTTCTCCCAGGTACCAAGTGACAGGAGGAGCGAAAATGGCCTCAAATTGTTCCAGGAGGAATTTAAATTGGATATTAGGGAAAAATTTCTACACTTGAAAGGGTTTTCAGGCTTTTGCACAGGCTGCCCAGGGAAGAGATTGAGTCAACATCCCTAGAGGTATGTAAAAGACAAGTAGATATGACACTGAGAGACATGGTTTAGAGCCATGTGCTTGATTTGTGGTTGAACTCACTGATTTTAAATGTTGTTTCTAATCTAAGTGACCATATGATTCTATGAAAAATTGTATCTGTCCAAGATCAGGAAGCCAAGGGGCTTGTTCAGTTCTGTTCTGCAGACTTCAGCCGCTCAAGTCTACAAAGGGATGTTCCCTTCTCATGGGTATGTTATCTTCTTTCTTTGCTTCCATTAATAGTATTTTTCAACCTAGTCAGTCCATTTTTTGAGATAAAGCAGGCTTTGGAGAGCTTCTAACATGCACCTGCCTCTGCAGTCTGATTAAACAGGCTTTGAGATTTTGAGTGAGAAGTTATGCAGTGCAAGCTTCTGCTACATGGAGCTGGTAACCAAACTTTCCATCCCCTGCAATCTCTTGCAGAAAAGACTCACAGCAGTTTGGGGTTTTCGTCACAAAATTTGCTAGTTTTGTAATTTAGCTGGCTACATAGGGTGGTAAACCAGCAAATCTTAGGGAGATGTAATCACATGAATCTATCATAATAATTAGCCAAAAAGGGAATCAGATCAGAAGCAAGTGTGGATTTTCTGCACCTAGTAGTTAAAAACTCATGAACCAAAAATCTCTGAACACTGTGCTACATGTGCACCTCTGAGTCTCAGACCTGAGCCTGGGTGTCTCTTCAGGTGTGAATTTTACCCTTCTGACCAGCAGAGATATTGAAACATTACTTAGGGACATGCAAATTACAGGCTGTGGAAATTTCCCTTTGCTGAAGTATGAAGCTCTGTAGGCCACCAGCAATTATGCTTGGTTCTGCTGGATATTGAGACACATCCCCAACAGGTAAAAGGGAGGCTTGGCAATGCCAGCTCACTGTAGCATGGCAGTAGTGGTTCTTCTCCCAGGTTCACTGATAAAGCATTTCTAAGTTAAATTGGAGTTTTAAGCACAAGCATACCTTAAAATGAAACTAGCTTTTGAGTTGGAGACCAGTGCACTGGGATGCAACATGACACACAAGTCACATCCAAGTCAAATTGCTTGTCCATGAGTGCTAATGGTCCAATCCAGAGTCCAAACAGTATAACTGGATAACTGGATAACCCCTGCTTCCCTGATTGCAAACCAAGCCAGTATTGGAAAGAGTGGAACAAGAACACATAGTGATATCCAGGAGTCCATATATATTGGACAAAACAAGTAACAAGCCTGATGATGCCAAGCTATTTGTGTTGGTGAGTCAAGGCAGGCAGTACTTTCAGTTCAGTATCAAAAAAGTAGTGAAAGCTGATTTATTTGTCAGGTAACAGAAAACTCTGTTGGATACTGACTGTAGTCTCTGCCTAGTTTCATAGCTGTGCCTTCTTTAATTAGCAGTATGCAGTGAATTAACACTTTAGGAATTCACAGAGGAATAATTAATATGCTAATGTTGTTGGTAATAATCTACATAAAAGCTTTATAAAAAGTTTGGTAGTTTAGGCAGGCCAGAAAAATTTAAAAGACTAATAAACAGTTCCTTCTCTTCAGGAAAATATATCTTTAATATCAGTGCTATGGCAAACGAGTCTTTATAACTACCAGCAATAAAGCAAGGAAGGACATCAAATTAGTGAAGTTTCAGTAGAAGGGCAGCTGTGGGGTTTTTTTACAGCCATCTTCATTGGAGAGAATTGCAAGAAGAGGAGAGGAAGCATGGTGTGAATGATAGAAACTGTACATTTCTGAAGGCAGGAGATGGCCTTTTTCTGCAAGGACCATTGCCTGAAAGCTAGAGGGTATCTGCAGTCAGGCCTGGGGGTGGTGCTTTCTCTGCATTGCCCTCACAGGGTGGATTTAGCCTGAATCAGGAGTCATCGTCTCTGGAAGTGAGATCCTCTCTTCCATGTTGCACTGTTTGATTGCAGCTCAGAGCCATAGCACCAGAAGGACAGAGTAAACTCACAGTGTATAGGGTACACAGACTTCTAAAGTCACACAAACCAGGAGAACTTGTGAATATGAGCTGTGGAGAAGGATGTACCTGGAAGGGAAAAAAACCTGAAAACATATTTCACTAGAATTAAGTAATATTGTCCCAGGAGCTCACCCAAGAGCAAGGATATGTACATATTATAAAGAAACAAAATATATTTCCCCACTCTAAATGCTCACCTTGCAACATCCAATGTAATGTATTTACCCCCTACGCAGAAAGGGGGATGTTAAAAGCAGTGACAAGCTGCTGTTCACTCCTCCAGAGACAGATGAATATTTCCAACCTAGTTTTGTAAATCAAAATCATCCAGGCATAGTCCTAACTACATTTGCCCATGTGTCTCAATGGTAATCCAGCCAAGCCTCCAACCTCCTTCAGGTTACAGAGGGGGAAAATCCCCAGGGATAACCTATAGGGACTGCAAATTAAACAGGCTTGAAATCCTTAGAGGGAAAGCTTTGCAACAATGCAAACCTATTCATAATGGTAGGTGTTGCTTTCCTACTCAATACATGTTTATTTTAAAAATTTACATAGTCAGATGCTGTAAATATAAATCACTGTTTTAGTACTCATTTAATAAAAAATAAACCAGTGCAGATATTCCCCTGGGAAAGCTAGGGTATGTTTTTCAAGATCCCTAAAGCCAAGAAATTCTCATCTGCTTCATTTAAGAAGTAATAGTTATTTGTATTTGCTCTTGGATTTGGAGGCACCAAATCAGAAGGGATTTAGGAGGACTCCATCTTCCAGGACTCAGGGGGATTCTGCATATGTTGCACATAATAAACTCAAATTCAGCACTTTGTAAGTGTTGTTTTGTGTTGTTTTCTGGCTTCACCCTGCCTTGACTGAGACACAGCTATCTTTGCAAATGCCACTTTGGGTTCTGTGCCAGGGAACAGTAATGGTAATCACAGGTCTCATTGCAAAGGCACAGTAGGGTTAATCAAAACGCAGATGACGAGTTCCTAAACTCTTTTTAAGCTGAATTGTGTGTATAAGGCCACTGAGTGGCTGTTTTGCATTATGGGTGTTAATGACAGTGAAGGTCAGCAAGGGAGAATAAGCTGATATTCTCCATAAAAAGAGAATACTGTGCTAGAGCCATGCAATACAATGGCCTACTTCTTTCCACCTACCACTTTGTCAAGCTGGATTTCAGCTGTTGACAACACCGAGTAAAAGCAATGGCAGCGTGTACTGGGTGTAGGTGGCAAGGTGTTACCACAACAGATAGACCTATTAACTGTTCAAAACCTTCTTAGAAACACAGTAAGAAGCAGTCAGTGACTGCCCTGTGCTGGACACAGCCATGTCTGCATTGGACCCACACACAGCTGAGCCCATCAGCCAGTGATGGACAGCTCAACTCTTTACACTGCTTGGGGTGGGGCGATGAGGAATCAGTTATGAAGGAGTGAAGCTGAGTCTAGGAAATAAGCAGGGTGTGGATAGGGAGAAAGGCTTGTTTAGGCTTGTTTTCATTTTTTTTCCTTTGTTTCTTACTAATCAAATCTATTTTAATTGGCAATAAATTAGCTTAATTATCCCCAGGTTTCTTTGCCTGTGATGGCAGCTGGCAAGAAATCTCCTTGTCTTTACCTCCACTTCCTAGCATTTTCATCATTTTTTCATCATTTTTTCTCCCCTGGCCCTGTTAAGAAGGAGGAACGAGAGAGTTGCTGGCTGGATGCCTGGCTGCTGGCCAAGGTTAACATAAGTGAATATCCAAGTGGTTTATTTACTGGGCCCCTTCTCATTCCAGTCTTATACCTGACACTGTTTACCTCCCTAGTCCATACTTCATGTTCCACTCTTGTCTCACTGCCAGCATTTCAGCACCACTGCCTCTGAACTAGGAGGAATTGGATTTCTCAGAACTGTATGGGGAGGTGAAATAATCTGGTCTGCCTGTGGCAAGGGTGGGATTGGGAAGGACCTGCCGAAAGCTGACACATGAAACATAATTGGGTGGAGAGAAAATGATACAGTATACACATCAGCTAGGGCAGATGTTTTCTATGTGTCTGGCACAAAGGTAAGTTCCTGCTATCAGGTGGCTTCAGTTCCACATTCCTGTTTACTTGATAGCATAGCTGATGTACAGTCAAGTCTTATTGGGACAGTGCCATATCTTGTGTGTAAATACTTATTATAGTAGGGAAGACTATATGTGTTTAAAAAAATACATGGGAAGGAGGATAATTTTGACACAGCTGCTTATCTGCTTGGTATTGCCGTCAAATATAATTGGTATCACCAAAAATTACTTTTAGAAATCACACAGAACACATTACTTTCATACAGACTTATCCAGTTTTTATGTTTGGTATTCTTGGGTACATTTATTCCATCCATTCCACATTACAATGCATTTGTACATGGTACAGTGATTTTTTTTTCCCCTGAAAGTTCTCCATTATTAGCAATAGCTTCCTGTAAGGCGTCATGTTTCTGTGTGCTAGTTCTTCGAATGCCTTTGCCAATACAGTACTTATCAAGATAGCAAACCAAGACATACTCTGAGATAATTATATTGAGTAAATGGCAGACCCATTTCCCTGAGAGGATCTTTTTGGAAAGAGTTTATTGCTGGAAATTTGTAAAAAGGATTTAATGTATAAGATGTTAGCTGCTTTACATCTCCTCCCATTTAGTTACTTTGACATACATCCTAGAATTCCTGCTGCACAGAAAAGTGAGAAGCAGATTCCATGTCCAGGTAATTTATTGTGAAAGTTTGTAGTTGTGTAGATAGCCACTCTTTGAGTGCAAATTGCTTGCCAGAATCAGCTCCTGACCATCAGTATTTAAGTATGGTGTGTTTTTAAGAAGCTTACCTCAGAAATAAATTACTGTATAGGGTAAATCTATGACACCATAAGGGTAATATTAGGATATACTCATCTAAGAAGTGAAGAGGAATAGGCCAAAGCTTGGGTAAATATTTACCCCAGGAAATGATTACTTTTATTATTAGTGAGACGGGTTAGAGAAGGGTTAGAATATTGAATTTCTATCTCCTAAATCCAAAAATGGGTGAAGCGCATCTATTAGTATGTGGGCACCAAGGTATTTTCTTCTCTTCCTTTGCATCCTAGCATAGACGTTGTATGATTAAAAGTCAGTGACATACAAATTACAAAGCTGACCAGATAATTAGGCTAGGCAGGTAATTAAGTGATTGAGCCACGTTCAGTGTTGTATCCTGCCAAATTCACTTGATAGGTACTATAAAAATACCCTCTCTTACAAATAATTTGGCATTGTGAAGTGCTTCCACCTCTGACTGAGCTGTGCAGATTTACTTCTCTACCTACATCTATGGAGCCACTGAGTGAATGGTGTTTCATCTGCCACAGAGTCTTTCCCACTCTTTTTGGGAATATTCTGTTTAACATTAGATACCCCTGACCATAGCTAAGGGTTTCTACTATGGAGCTGGAGTCCACAGAAGTATAGCATAAGTTATGTGCTGGCTTTTTGTACAGGTGACTTTTCGCAGACAGGTGAACGCCTCTTTGTTACACATGCTGTCTTTCATCCTACCACCTGCTGCAAGTGCAAGCATCTGGATCACTCAAATTGAAACCTTCAGCAGACCAATATGAGAAAAAAAAGAAGAGGGTTGGAGAAAAATATAAATTACAATATACTTATTGGAGTGACCCAAAGCCTTGATCACACTGATGGGCCAAAGTCTCTTCTGTGGGTAATTCTTATACTATACTGTATAGGTGTGAATTGTATCCATTGCATGAAATGGGACATATTTGGCAAGTGATTTTTATTCTTTTCTTTGAAAAATGGTGCATTATGAATAATCATGCCATCTTAATTCCTTGTTATTCTTATTTTAGCAATGATTATTTGGAATGTTTACTTGGGACATTTTTGTTTACTGACTTTCTCTGAGAAATACCTAGCAGATCAACATCTGTCAGAGGTGCTCTATCATCTTTCCTCATAGCTCAAAGATGTGCTGAAAAGCATTCTGAGGCTCCTGCAGGCATTGAAGTTCTGTGTCAGGATCATAATTTGTGGCAGAAGAGTTCCTTGTAGGCCAGCTCTATTCACAAGTGTAAAACCCAAATTGTTTTTCAAGTAAAATGCCTAAACAGTCAAGGGTAGTGTAAGGCATCTCACCACACTGGAATGCCAGGCACCACTTTCAGAGCTGATGAGGAATCTGGCTGATTCCCACAGCTTCTCACAATACAGGGAGGTTGAGACTTTAAATATTCATCCAGATGACACCTATGTGTGACCTGAGCCACTTTGCCCAGCTAGACATGCTTCCCAGCCCTGGAACAAACAGATGCAAAACATATTAATTCAATAGACTTTAACTGTGAACCTGATCCCTGTGTCTCTTCTCTAAGTAGCCCATGTTCAGGATCTTCTCACAACTTCACTTTCTCTGCTGGTAAATAAAGAAAAACATGGAAGCCTAAAAGTTGCCCAACCCTCCATATATCTTTGTCACCTTCTAATAATCTGGAAAACTTTCAAACATAAGAAGTTTGTCATAATGACCATTTTAAATAAATAGCCATCATTGTTGCTCACTAAAAGTAATTTGTGTCTCAAGAAATAAAAAGTAAATTTTCAGTTTATGGAAGAGGTTTTTTTTAATTAAGCACTTCATATCATTCCAGGAATCCAAGACCCATTTTCTTTTCCTCATTCAAGGACTAATCAACACTCGCAGAGACAGCATTGTGTTATATTTGTCTTTGTATAGATGTGAGTGCATCTTCCTTAACTAATGGGCTGGAAGGTTTTATATTGTTGTATTTAAATTTGCTATTAGTGGTTATAATGAAGCTAGCAAGGCAAAGAACTTTGGACTTTCCCAAAGTATAAGGAGGGGGCTTGATTGCCTTTGAAGAGTGAGACTTATGTTGCAACTTGCGGAAACACCAGGATTCAGGATAAAAGTGCAGCACAGAAGGGCTTATTTGTAATATTTGTCTAAGTCAAACTGGAAGATACCTCTAATTTAATTTCGAACTTCCCAAAATGAGTGTGTAGTCTAACCAAATTCTCTCTCCTACAGTTGGTGGTAGTTTCAGTTAACAAGTCTTCCTTCTGGTCTCAAGCAGCTGACATTGCCTGTCTTTGTGGAGCACAGGTAGGATATATGGACTATAGGGATCAGGACAAGTAACTTAGGGTTAGGTGCTGATATTTCAAACATCTGTAAGTCGAAGTGGGAAGTCCAAAATGACAGACAGGCTTCTGAAACAAAAGTACCAGAAACAAACATACTTTGGGTAACACAGAAAGCATTGCCTTCTTCTTATGTTGGAAGTAAGTTCCAGAAAGAAAGAAACAAGTAGCTGAGTACAGTGCAGACTGCAGGGGTTGGCCCCATTCTCCACACAGATCCTGCATCATTTTAGGTATTACAAACCACCTGCTCCTCAGCTGTTTCCCCAGATGTGTGTGGGTCTCCTGTGAGGTTTGAGTCTTGTCCTGCTAGTCCTGACAGATGGATAGTCCCATCTCTATCCAAGATGCTCAGTACCAACTAAAAAGGCAATAGGAGCCCATGTTCAAGCAATTGAAATGCCTCTGCTGTATATTCTGTCAGCAAACTACCCCTTTTCCAATAGCTGCAACTCTGGGAGTCTGTAGTGTAGAACAGGAGGAGATCCACCAACTGTGTTTGAAACACAGGCCCAGATGAGGCTTACAAATGACAGGCCATGGAGTATTTTGAAAGCTTCTATTATTCCAGCTCTTCAAGGAAGATGCAAACCTTTTTTTTTTAAACACAGGGAGCTTCTCTTTAGTTTCTGTGTCAACAGGAGATTTCTCCACAATAGTAATTGAAATCCCAGATATAGCTGCACTCTATTCATGTTTAGTAAGGAATTTAGGCTGTAAAGTGGAACTCTACTTAACAGTGTCTGTGCATCAGCCAGAAAAAGCTATATTGCAGCAGGATGCTAAAAATGTGATACAGTGAACAAAAAAAATATGGGAAACCACATACCTCCACTACCCTTTGTAGCACCTTATCCTTCTTGAACAGTGATAGTCAATCCCCAGATATTCTGAAACCTGCAAAAGCATAAAAGAAGCAACAAGTGGTATCATCCTTTGAAGGAATTGAAAATAGGCTCTGTTTTCCTCTCTCAAATGAAAGAAAAAGAAGTGGTGGTTTCTTTTTGCAGGTTATGCCTTTTGTAGGTTGTCTTTTCTGAGACCAAACTTGCTTAGATTATTTTACAGGCAAGCTCTGCCTGAGTGGCAGACCACAGAGGGTCATGATCAGCAAAGCAGAATCCAGCTGGAGGTGTGTAGTCAGTGATGTTTCCCAGGGATCAATACTGGCTCCAGTCTCATTCAAGTTGTTTATCGATGACCTGGGCAAAGGGAGAACGTACCCTGAGCACATTTGCTGATGGTACAAAACTGGGGGGAGTGGCTGATACACCTGAAGGCTGTGCTGCCATTTATAGGCTGGAGAGTTGGGCAGAGACAAACCCAATGAGGTTCAACAAGGGCCAGTGCAGGCTCCTGCACCTGGGGAGGAATAACCCCAATTCCCAGCACAGGCTGGGGTCTGACCCACTGGAGAGCAGCTCTGCAGAGAAGGACCTGGGAGTCTTGCTGGATGACAAGGTGACAATGAGCCAGCAGTGCCCTTGTGGCCAGGAGGGCCAGTGGGATCCTGGGGTGCATTGGGAAGAGTGTGGCCAGCAGGTCAAGGGAGGTGATCCTGCCCCTCTGCTCGGCCCTAGTGAGGCCACATCTGGAGTGCTGTGTCCAGCTCTGGGCTCCTCAGTACAAGACAAGGAGGTACTGGAGAGGGTCCAGCAGAGGCCACAGAGATGACTTGGGGTCTGGAGCATCTCTCTTGCAAAGAGAGACTGATGGAGCTGGGGATGTTTAGTCTGGACAAGAGAAGGATGAGAAGGGATCTCATTAATACATATAAATATCTCAAAGGTGGGTGTCAAGACATTTTTGGTGGTGTCCAGTGACAGGATGAAGAGCAATGGCCACAAACTAAAACACAACCTCAAGATGAGGAAAAACTGCTTTATGTTGAGGGTGGCAGAGCACTGGAACAGGCTGCCTGGGGAGGTCATACAGTCTCCCTCTTTGAAGACATTCAAAATTCACCTGGACACATTCCTATGTAACCTGCTCTAGGTGACCCTGCCTTAGCAGGGGGGTTGGACTGGATGATCTCCAGAGGTCACTTCAAACCCTACCAATTCTGTGATACTGTGATTTCAAAGAAGAAAAGCTCATATTAAGTGACATGGAGAATTGAGAGAAGGATAAAAGGAAAATAAAAATTATGAGACAGCTAAAATTGGAGAAAGAAGCAGCTCTGGCAGTTCACACCTGAAGCTTATCTGTACTTTGGTTTGGTACACAGACACAGACACAGGTTCCTGATCTGATGAGATGAGATGTCAGCAGCAGAAGCAAACAGAAAACTTCAGAGAGTTGCTAACAAAACCATAAGCATGGTTAAAAAAAGAAAACAAATCCAGACTTGCTATTTTAAACATTTATCAAGAAGTGCAAGGCCATGCAGGCTTGTCTTATAAAGACTGCCCTAAGATTAAAAAAGTTTCTGAAATAAGAAAGGCATACTAGGTGTCATCTACTGGTCCACTGTCTGTGCCAGTAAGAACTTTGTGGCTTTTCCTTATCCATCGGCTTTGCAAAGGCTGCTTCTCCAGGGTCTCCATCTGCCTTCTTCCTGAGTGTCATTCACAACCAACACCAGTGGAGACACAGAGATGACACTGCAGAGGTATCTGTGGCTTCCTGGTCATTCACAGCAACTCATGTCACAGTACCAATGAATGTCACAGCTGCCTGTGAGGAGCATACTGCAGCTCTCCTGCCCTGCAGCTGAGGTGTTCTTCAGGGCTAAGCAGCAAATTGCTGCAGTTCCTCATACCAGTCACTTGGGAGCATAAGCACACATAAACACAGAGACGTGCTATATCTGTTGGGTTGTAGGTGATTCCAGTGCGTATTAGCCTTCAGCATGGGAAGGAAGATGAATTTTGCATTTCTGAAAGGAGCAAACCAAACCACAGATCCACTTGACCCAGAGCTATGAAGGATTTGGGGTCTAGACACAGATTAGTGCTTAACAACTTGCCAATTTCTAACCACTCTCCAATATCTTCTCACTGGGTTTTTTCCTTTTGTTTTCATTTAACCATGTGTCAAAGCACTGAAGCAGCTTGTTGCTCTGCTATGATTGCCAGCTGCTCAAGAATATATGGCACAAACGCAGTTTTGGTGCTTGGATAGGAAAATATTGTTGGCTGTATTGGATACCAGCAGATGGCAATTTCCCTCTTTCTGTCATCACATAACACATTTTCAGTGAGTTGTTTCAGCCAAAAAATGAAAACCAGTCATGTGCTTTAAGTAACCTGAGTTTGTTTTGACTAAACTTGACTTTCTTTTCCTGTTCTCCTTAGCCATCCTTACATCATTTCAGTTCCCAAGGAAATGGCTTCAGTCCCCAGTAAGCACAGGTTATCTGGGGACAAAAGCGACAGCCACCTGGCAAGACCATGGTCACGTGTATGTTCCCTGCGAATTTGCACTGTTTCTCTGCGTTTGTTTCCATTTCTCTTTCAGTTTGGTGAAAAAAATCCTTCTTACATTATTTATTCCTTCAGTAAGGCGCATTGTCTGCATGTCCTGTGCTGAGTCAGAAAACAGCAATATATAAGGAGACTGTACCCGGCAGGCAGTGCTAAAGGGCCATGATGCTTGCCAAGTAGAGAACTACAATGGTAGAAAGAGAGGGGCTGTCACCCCCCCGTGCACACAACAAAACCTTTTGATGCATGACTGCAGCTTTATTCCCAGGAAACAAAGCGGATAGTACCTAGTTTATGGGTAAACATAAATTTTTGTTGTTCTTTTATTGTTTAATGGGCTATTTACCAAGTGCTGTACATGAAATGAGTTATTCTTTGTTTTGTGGGCCTCTATGTGGCACTTGACAAACACTTTTATTTTCCACGCTCCTTCGGTCAGAGGGACCATCCTGATGGGATGCACTTTGGAAGTAGTGACCCCACAGTTCATGGCCATTAAAAAAGAGCTTGGCTTGTCTTCTTCAGCAGAGGTAGGGGGAGAAACCAGCCCTTGAAGACTTCATTCAGGAACTGTGGCCTTGAGATGGACTGGGACAGAGGAGACTGTTCTCCCTGCTGCATGGCTTGCTTTGCATGTTTCCCACAAACTGTTTTTTTATCACAGATTAAAAGTTGTATTTTAAAAGCAGCAGATCCACAGACTGGTCCATCCTGGAGCAGAGTCCTTTGAAAAACACACGAGATGTGACAGAGAAAAATCTGGTACATAGAAGTGAAGTAGGGAAGTGGAATACTTTTAAATTTCTTTGGTGCTTTCAGTGTTAGCACAGATAAGCTTTGGCATTTCACTTTGAAAGCTTTTTT
>VXAX01007721.1:209827-284041 GCA_013399835.1 Leptocoma aspasia | reverse complement strand
TTTTTAATGTACAGATTAGTTCTATCCTTTTATTTATTACCTAATTCTAGGAGGTCTATTATATCATGTCTTAGGTTTTCAAAATATGAATGGGAAAATGTGAGGCTGTTTCTCTTCCCCCTCACCACTGCTGAGGGATAAAACAAGGTCCCACTCACATACATGACTCATTCAAATCCATGTGCCACAGCACTGGTCCTTAAACACAATGTCTTTGGTCTAAGTTACTGAAGCCGAGGAAATGCCTCTCTGGGAAGGTGTAGGGCCATTAGAGCTTTTTGAGTGGGTCATCTTGCACTAGGACAGCAATAGGGTAGGACAACCAGCAGTGAGGCAGCAGCACAGCAGCACCTGATTTGCAGCTGGATACTCGTGAAACTTGCTGCACAGGGCCTGCCCGTTCTGGTCACTGAAGTGAGAGAAATCCTACAGACTAGGAGCTATGAGATCTGAGGAGCGGCACAACTGATAAGTCACTCAAAAATATCATTATATGTTATTTTCCCTCATTTCCTTCCTTCAAGTAATTTTCTTTTCTCTCTCATTTAATGTTGACTGGAATAAAGAAAATTGTTCTGTAAACATTTTGTCATGCCACACTTCAGCTTTTGCCCTAAATTTTAGTTCTAGTAATTTTTTTTGCATGATTGGTATGATTTGAACCCCGTATTTTCTTTCTGTAAAACTGATTCTTTTTCTTCAATAAAAGTTTTATCATTTTTCTTCTCTTTTATCCCTCTCTATGCACAGCTCTTTTCCAGTCACCCTGACAACAGCAAGGCTAAATACTGAGTATCAAAAGGCAACATTTTTCATATTGCACTGTGAAAAGTCCTCTCATGTAGTCAGAATGATTACTGTCAGGCTGATTATTGCCTGATGACCATATTGTTCTGTGTCTAAAAAAAAAAAATACAAGTATTCTTCTATGGGCTTTCCCCTTTATGACTCCACTCAGGACACAGTTGTCATTGATGATGTTGTGTTAGCATTGAAGGGATCTGACTTGTCAAGATTTATACTTTTAAATGATTGGATTTTTCTGATGTTTTAGCTAGATTAATATTTTTTCACTTTCTGGCATGTGATCCTTAGTTATTAATTATCCCTTTCTTTCCTTTTTTCCATATGCTATGGATACATGTGGCAACTTAAGGCAAGAAAACTTTTGTTGACAATCCATGCTGTAGTTCCCATAAGTAACAAATGTCAGTCCAGAGCTAGAAGAACTGAACTCATCTGTTTGATGTATGATCAGGTCATTTTTTTAACCTATGACAGAACATCCACCCAAACATGAGTAAAATAGAAATTAGGCGGTTGGATTTCTATAAATAAAACCATTTATAGTAATGGTAAATATTCAATATCACCATATTGCTATTTTATGTCTGTATATGCTTAAAATAATACGGGTCTCAAAACTCTAGACAGTATACAACACCAGCAACATACACAGGATTTTGGGAAGTTTCCATGCTGCATGTGACAAGTAATATGAGAAAAAGTGGGAAATAATTTCCTATTTAATTTCATTTATTTCTTTAACTCAGTTGTTTATGTGATGAAAAATAGATGCTATCAATGTATAGGAATGCAGCCAAACATGCATTTAATTGCCAAAGAAGAGAAGATTGCCTGTTTCTAGGGGAACATTATAAATGTTTGCATGAGATCAAATGATGGGTTTTGAACATCTGTTTTACATTATATGTGTGCAAACACATACCCTCCTCTATTGCTTCTCACAGCCTTTCCAAAAAGTATCTGAGTGTTCACCAGTACAATAAGGGGATTTCTAGAGAAAGGTCACCTCTTCAGAAAACTTAGTCCCATGGATTTCCACAGATTTGGGTGTGCATCCGCCTAGTCTCTGAAGCATCATCCTGAATCTCCTGGGTAGCAGAGGTGCCAGCCTGTTGAGTCATTTAAGGTGGTGGGCACAATGTGCTCTGCCCTGCTGAGGTGGAGGTGCACCCTGCCATGCCAGACAGCACAACACAAAGGTTTCACAGGACCCCAGATCCTGGGACACCAGCCCATTCCTAGACAAAGAACGACACCTTCTTCGCCCCCTATGGCACACCCAAATCTATGACCCTGTCCTGTCACCAGGACACCCCGTGACACACGCAGGAGACAGGACGGTGGCAATTAAGAACAAGCAGGCCCCGTGAAGCTGTGGACCATCATCTCCTGGAGCCTCCTGAAGGCCTGGCTACCTCTCCACTGCAGCAGCACTCTGTATTCAGGGCCACAGCCTTTTTAATGATAGCTGTGTGGGGAGGGACAGACGTCTCCCCTGGTCCCTCTCTGACTAACCCCGGGCGGCTGACGTAGGTTTGGCAATTGAGGAGCGGCGGCGGCTGACTCACCGTGATGCCGGGAGCACTGGGGGAAACATGCCAGGGACAACTCAGCGTGATGGATTTTGGACCCAGCAGCTTCTCCCTGTACCTCCGACAGTAAACCTCAGCAGCACGTCCCAGGGAGCCAGAGTGGTTTTATTATTGGTACTTATATTTTTAGAGTTTGTTCCATGACAAAGCACTAAGGCCTAACCCCCACAAACAATGCATGATTACTATCCCAGGCAGGGCAGACTGCTATAAAATTATTACATTTTCAGTTTGAAGATCCCAATTTAGTGAGTGAAGTACCTGCCACTGAGATCCCTGGTATTCCCATCAGGACTGAGGCAGGATAACAGAATCACAGAATATTTATTCTGAGTTGGAAGAGAACCACGAGGATCATCAAATCCAGTTCTGGAGCGAATGGCCCATATGGGGATCAAACCCACAACACCAGCATTATTAGCACCATGCTCTAACCAACCGAGCTAAGCAACAAACTCCTGAGAGAGAAAATAAAAGTTGAGGAACTTTGATAAGAATTAATCACCTAATCAGAAAAACAATTGGAAAGGAGGTTTTTATGATGCAACACACTTGCACGCCAACTTTTTCCACTTGTTGCTATGAACATATTATAAGTTTCTCTGTGTGTAAGCCTTCTGATCATTTTCCCATGGGAGAACATCCTTTTGCTGTCTTTTACTCTGTATAAGCTTTCTGTAAACAAAATATCTGTGTCTGTTCTTCAAGGACATGGAATTGGTTGGCCTCCTCCTACCTATGAGGAGACTGAAGCTGAAATTACTTTATCTTTCTGATATTGTAAACGATTCGGACACATTTCCCTGGACGAAGCAGCAGCAGGAGCATGGAATGCTCTCTGCTGAGCAGATATAGAAAAATACTAGAATTATGGAGTCATTTTAATAAATCATTTTAGCCTTCTGAATTTGTCGTCAAGAGTCCTTTCTTCAATGCATGGACCACGACGATATCCACTATTCTCTCAGGGTCCTGATGGAGCTGCTGATACAGCTACACACAAAATTAAGCAAGACCAGAGTTTTGTACATGTAATAGAACAGAGATCTGATCAACCATTAAATTTCTTCTTTATTTAAAACACAACCCACTTCTTTAGCCCTCCCCTCAGTATTTCAATCTCTTAAACAAAACAGATAGCTGTTGTTTTATTTGTAAAACCCAGGCACTTTCCCCTGTGTTTCTTGCTAAATTTGGCAGGAGTGTGCATGCTACAGCATGACCTTAGTAGAGGCCTTTCCTGCTGTGTTAGGGCAGGGGGTTATGTGTGTTTCCCTGGGGCTATGGAACATAAATATCTTACAGGGGACCAATACAGACTTTCCTATATCATTATAATACAAACATATTATGATGATTTTCATAGCTGAGGAAAAGAACAAGAAGTGTGGCTTCTCAAGGACCTAGAGCTCTTTATGTTCCCTCAAAAAATTTAAGCTGAAACTTCACCTGAGAAAATGAGATTGAAGGTGAACTAAGTAAGATGACTTTCTGATTCCACAAAGAAAATCTTACATGTATTATGCATTCCCCAAGCACTAAATGTGGAGCTTTGACAGTTTTTTGTTATAATTTTAGTTCAGTTCTTCTGCTTTGTCTTATAATGGTGAGGGTATCTTCGTTTATTTAAATAATCACTGAAACATGTACCAAGTAAAAAAAATAAATGTCTATATTCAAAATCTGTTGTAGCAATTCTCTTTTTTGTCTGTGAAAACTGTAAACAAAAGCTGACACAGCATTAATAAGCTGCTGTCAATATAATTAATATGAAGAAGAGACAAGTTTCCCAAAGGAATGCCTAATCCTTTTCATTTCTATTTATCACAGCAGCTTACTAGTAAACAAATCTGTGTTTATTTTACTTCACGTAACCTATTCACTGTTATTTCCAAAACAGGACTCACTCTAGCAAAGTCTTGCTACCATAGCTACCAGGCTACCTATACTTATAGCAAGAGCTGTGTCCTCTTCTTGTTTGCTTCTGCAGGGGGGAGTTGATCTGTGTGAGCACAAGGGAGCAAAGCCTCTGTATCTTACATGACTGAAAGAATAAACATTTGTTTAATGTGGCAGATTGCTTAAGGAAATTACAATAATATCAAGATGCTTTATGATATTATTAGTGATAGCATGTAAGTTTGAAACACAGGAATGTCTAACCACAGCATTTAGTGGGATTGTACCTGGACATCGCTGTCCTGGTGTAGGCCATGGATTTTTGTGCAGTTAAATAACAACTGTATAGTTGGGAAAGGGTTTTTTTACAACATGAGGAGTTTCATGCTGTTGCAAGAATTTTGACGTTGGTAACAGATGTCAGTCAAACCCAGCTTTTGCCTCAGTAGAGATAAGGAAGCTTAAGCAGCAAGGCTGGGAGGAGCCCTTCAGGCTCCTGTGGCTGCAAGGGTGGGTAATCAGCGCTCATGTGACTTGATACTCAGCTGCAGCCTCTGCTAGCAACCTCTGAATCAGATGTGCCTGCCATTTCCGTCAGTTCAAGGGGCTAAGGATGAAAAGATTTAATGGAAAATGAAGGGTGCTTATCTGGTCATGGAATAATGGTGTTACTTATAAACACTGAAGCAGACACAGAAAGTTTAACAGCAATATATTATAGAAAAATTTAAATGCAGACTGCTTAGACAGATTTTTTTTAATATAGAAAAGTCACTTTTATCAAAAAAATTGATCTGTCTGCCAGTCATTCTAGATATACTCAAAATGTAATTGTAAATATATTAGATTGAGATAGTGTCTGGTATTTCCAAAAAGCAATACAGGGCACAGAGCCAGTGAATTGCAGGGTTTTTATGAGGATGCAGTGCCTGTAACTAATGGATGGTCAAAGCTTTTGAAGTGCTGTTCTACCCAGAGGAGAATCCCTCTCAGCCTGACTGGGGAGGCAACAGTTTCATCTCAAGTAATTTCATACCATACACAATCATTGTGGTTATCTGCTCAAACAGGTGGTGGTCTTCATTCAGGCCTTTCATTTAGATTCTGCTATGTTGACATTACTGATGTTAAAATTATACATATTAATTAGTAGTGCTCTATTATGTCACATTCCTAAAGCCTGGAAGTAACAGTGATGTAATGGTCACTCATAGGCTTGATTCTGCATCTGCTAAAACCCTCAGGAATCAGTAAGTGCCCTGGCAGTACTGGCAGTAGACAGAGGAAAGCAGTGCCTGTGGCATCATGAGCAAGCACTGTGTATCTTCATATCACTGCCCACTGCAACCTCAACTCACCCCATGGCTATCAATCTATCAGCAGAACAGTCAGAGGCTGGAATACTACAAAAGAGCTTGTGTTAGGTGACTAATTTTTTATCTTACCAACCTGTCACACACTATCCATATTTTTGTTGAATACTTACTCTATCCACTGTCCCAAACATGATTCATTAAGGTTAAGGATTCTTCTGTCTTCATGCATCAGTCATTCTAAGCTGCATTAGTTCAACTCCAGTGTATTTAAGGACTTACCATTAATTAAATACTGCTTGTACTGAGATTTGTAAATGTAAAATACTATCTAAAGCCTAACTATTAATAATTTTCAGATCCTTAAAATTATACAAGTACATCCCTATTTTACCCCATCTTCCATCCTGGCTGAGAATACAATTTCTCCATCAAATTTTATCTGTAGAGAGATGGATGTGGGTCCTCCAGAGCAATTTGTTTCAGACAGCTGTGTTCAGTTCAAGCTCTGTGTTGCACCATGTAATCCCCTTCTCTGCCTGATGCCCCCTTTCTGTGGGTATGCTCAGCAATAGTGTGCATCATCTCAGGAGCTAAGGTTTTGTCCTCAACTTCCTGGAAACACAAAGCACCCTTTATCAGGGAGTCAGCATTTTCTGTGCTGTAATTGTGGCTTCAGAGGTGACTTTGCCACATCTTGTAGGGCAAAATCACATCTGAAGGGGCAGTGTGGGGCAATTCTTCTGCTTCTTCTGCAGCCCATTTGCAAATATTCAGTCAGTCCAAACACATCTTGCTTGGACTGGATTTTGCATACACTTGCCTGCTAGTGAAAAAGAGCAAAGATAACTGTGCAACAGAGAAGTCCCTCAGGGAAGAAGTAGTGGTGGAGAAGATATCAAACCAAAAGCTTATTTTCTAGATCACTTCCATACTTCAGCCACAAGGTCTGCTCTTGAGGATTTACTGAGATGAGACACACACACACCTTTGGCTTTAATGATATTTGTGGAGGAGCATAGGACTGTATTCCAAAGCCTTTATGATTTCTGTGGAGCTCTTTTTCCAGGTGATATTACTTCAGCATTGAAGGAGCCAGTGTTGGGAGAGTCAGAGCTGGAGAATTTCACAAGTGACTTTGACAGAAGGTAAGAATTCATATTTTCTTGTCAAAAAATGCAACAGTTAGAAAAATTTCAGGTCTTCAAGAAGAATGTTTCATCCAGGAAACACTTAATCTTGCTGTGGGCTGGCAGGACATGCCCCATTTCCACTCCTTTTCCTGCTCAGATTGTCCACTGGAGTAGGTAACACTTCAGCAGACTTACTCTGGGAAGACACTTCCACATACAAGGCCTTAATGGGAGATAAGTTTGCAAAGGACTAACCAGCACTAAAAACTAAGAAAAAAAAAAAAAAGATGTTTTCATGTTTGGTTTTTCTGTTCCTATTCTTATTCCATCACATGTTGATGATTTGTTCTAAGAGTTGATGACCAGATAAAGGTGGTAAAGTTTCCTCCTCACTTGAGGAGAGTTTGGTGGAACTTTGCTTGTTCAGTATCAAAATCTCTCAAGTATCAGACTTCTGATCTCTGATCTCAGCCATTAAAGGTTGACCCAAATTCTGTCTACCAACCTGCAGTAGAATGGTAGACATCATCTCATCATCAACTAGTATTGAAATAAACCCCCAATGCTGGATATCAGATAAAAATGTAATAAGCGATAAATTGATTCCATTTACAAGATGCATAAAACCAGTTTGATCTAAATATTAAATTGTGGCATTTACCACTCTTGCACATTTTAGGTATATGTGCCTGTTTCAATCAGGAATAGGCAGATTCACTTCTTAAGTAGGAAAAAAAACTGTCTTCTTCTGCTGTATATGGCATAAAACATAAAATATATTTGCTTCTATTCCCTGCACTGCTAGATCCTGAACAAGAACTTTTGATTTATTGTTCAACTCAAGAATAAGTATCTTTTTGTTTATAGAAATCCTACTCTTAATTCAATAAAAGCCATAGACTTCAACATTTAAGCATTCTGTGACTGTTAAAAAGAAGGTAAATAGCCATTTTGAGTAGCTCATTTCAAATCCAATCTTAATGAGCCAAATACTGTTAGCAGATCTTATACTGATTTTTGGTTATTTGAATTTTTATTCTCACACTGCTGAAATAATTCTCACACTGCTGAAATAGTACATATATTCAGTAGCACAAATAAACTTTTAATGAAATCTAAAGCCTCCATAGATCTTGTGAAACAATATTCAAGCACATTTAGCTTTATATTGCCACAGCTAAAACTTACACCTGAATGAGAGCAGGTGATGAGACAACAGAGAAATACAATTGCTGCCACTGAGAAACTGTTTAAGCTACAAATACAGTAAGTGAAATAGTTTTGACAGATAGGAAAAATGAAATGTGGATCTACCATCAGGAAAGATAAAATATACAGTAAACAACATTTTGAGAATACTGAAATGTAATAAGCAAGTTTTAATATGGTCTATTTGCACATTTTTCATCTTTTTTTTTTTATTACAGACTTGGTTATGACTTAGCTTCCAGGCTATTCTTCTTCAAAATCCAGACAAACCACTTCACTTCAGTATTTTGTAATAAATATGTCTGGGAGAAGCCTTCCATGAACAAGTCAGTTTAAAAATATTCTTCAGCTAGTATATTTGCTTTGCTGGTTGTTACCCATCAATTCTCAAAGCCCTGAGGAATTAATTAACACTTTTTTAGCTAGTACTTTTTATCTTTCAGCAGTTCATTTCTTTGTCACATAGGTACATGTGTTCGTGGGGGTGTGTGCAGGATAAATTCTATGCACCAAAATACTTTAAAAGGAGAGGAAAAAAAAAGTTAATCAATCCAAATATTCAATAGAAATGAAAAATTAATCCCACCCTTCCTAAAAATATGCAAAGAAAACAAAATAAATTTGCATGTAAAGATATGTTTTCTCTTTTTTTTTGCTTTACCACCACCACTTTATAATACAAATTATTTCTTCCGACCTATCTACAGAAATCTTTTTCAAGTTCCATTATTTGTTTTTTATCCACATATTTGCTTGGTGAATCCCATCCAATCTTCATCTGATCTCCATACTCTACCCCGCTCTTGTCTTGATTCAGGGACATCGGTCCTCATCTCCTGTCTACCTCCAATTGTTCCTGTTCAACAGTAAATATCTCTCTTATATCTGTCATTGTTTCTGTCCTAGGATTTTATCCCTCCAGATTATTTCTCATTATATCCTTCCTTACCACTGGGTAATGTCAAAACATTACCCAGTGGCTCCTGATGCTCCTGCCCCATCTGTTTCAGCTTCTCCTCCCACCTCTGTGACCAGGCAGCCCCGCAGTTGTTGTGCCTTGACTTCTTCTGCAAGTCTACCACTTGTCCCATCTTCATCTAAATCACTTTTTTTTTTCCGCCAGGATTGTCCAGGATGCATGTAGAGCTTGGAGCTTGCCTGGAGCAGGTATGTGGGACATAATGGAAAGCAAGATTTTACAACTGGTCTTGTGAAACAGCCTTTGTAAGAGGAAATGGGGCAGAATTTGTATATTTATAAATTAATTTTTATAAATATTTTACCATAATGTTTTGATTACCAGCATTTTCTTGCTGCTTGAAATAAAACCACACAACTGTGTGTGTGCTTACTGGTTAAAAAAGAAGTGGATGTTTTTGAACAGATTTGAAATGCAGGTTGGGCACATAGATATGTGCACACAAATATGTTCACGTGCTTAGGTTAATCTTGATTTATTATCTTAAAGAAGAATTCAGTGGTTTAGATGTAAGTTTTCATGATTCATTCACTGGCCCTTTTATTTATTCATGTAGTTTTATTTTACACCCTTAAGCTATCATAGATATTTTATATGACAGTACTTAATTGTGTTCATCCACCAGAAATGCTGATTGAAAATTAAAATGTTCCTGCTCATTTCTTTCTGGGCATATGCACATTGAAGATTAATAGATTCATTTTTATTACGTACATGAAAGAAACAGGACTTGTTAAGATGGTGAAATCCTTAAAATGATAGTTTCATAACTAGAAAGTCTACCTGGAGCAGTTAGTTTGGGCTTTAGTGGGTATTCCACTTCATCCATGATCAGCTCACTAGCAGTCCTAGTACTTGAGCTTTATCTTCATTATCGGTTTAATGAACTGAAAAGGAAGAGGACCAAGCTAAGTGCATGTAAACCTTCCATGAAAATATGCTGAAACTCATTATAAGTAAGGCAAATTCATTAAGCAGGGGGTAAACTGCCTTTCACAGCAGATGAGGTATATTCCTGCATTTTCCTGGGAAAGGAAGAATGGAGGAGAAATGAGGGATTTCACAACATAGCTCATTGGAAGAGTAGATGAAGGGTGTTTTCATTTCAGCGCGTCCCACTGTAATATGTTGGTGCCTTTCGAGTGAACTGAACAGATGGCCAGGCTGTCCTTGGTCCTCTTTCTCCTGTCCTCAAGGCTGGCCTCAAGGAGTGGTGGGAGCAGTCTCTTTCTCATTGCCTATCCCCTCCACCTCCTCTCTGGTGGAGAGGATAGGCAATACACTCCCTTTCCTTACAGAAGTGGGCCAAGAGGTTTGAGGGACAGAGCCAGTGCTGAAGCCCCTCAAGAAGAAAAGTCCCTTCAAGGTATGAGTGCCCTACGCTTGCCCTGGGCTACCTGACAGCAAGCACTTCCCCACTGCTGTCATCCTCCCTGAGGTAAAGAAGGGAAGAGAAAAATTAGTCTGGGCCTGAGGCCCATAGACCTCCCTGTTTTTTTACTGGCTGAGAGAAATCACATCCCATTTTCAGTCTCAAAGAGAAAGATTCATCCACTTTTCTTTCTCTGCCGAAGCTCAAGGGGACGAGCTATGATTGGGAGGGAAGACTAGAGAGGCACTACCTGTAAGGCAGTTATATCAGGGAAATATGACCTAAATTTACAACTTACTGAATATCTGGGGTCCTCCTGAGCACCTGGATGAGGCATTTGCACTTTGGGCTTTAACCCACCCTGTTCCTCATAGTGTTATAAGGCTGTGTTGAGGGATAGAAGAGAAATATTTGGTATAGTTACTCATTTAACCCTAGGGACAGCATGTCTTTGACCTTGAAAGACAACAGCAGACTTTTTGCTTTTGAGTTAGGCCTCTCCTAGCTGGGAAATGAATGTTGGGTATCTTTGGCTGCTAATGAATTAATTCATGCCTGAAATAAAATGAAAATAAAGTAATGGCCAGTTTTTTCTGGGCAGATGCCAGTCTAAAGGCTGGGTTCAGTATGGTGGGTATGGAATAAATGCCTGTGAAACACCTACCCTGGAGATAAATTTACTCCCAGACATCATGTGTTTCCAAGTATTTCAGTGTTTGAATACCTCACATCCTGTGACACAGTCATGTACCGTCTTCTTGTGCCAAATCAGAAATATTGGTAGATAAATAGAAAGGA
This sequence comes from Leptocoma aspasia, assembly GCA_013399835.1. Classification (NCBI taxonomy): domain Eukaryota; kingdom Metazoa; phylum Chordata; class Aves; order Passeriformes; family Nectariniidae; genus Leptocoma; species Leptocoma aspasia. Next base: position 272,939 of record VXAX01007721.1, on the reverse strand, counting down.
TCATGTTGGTTTTTGGATTTCTTTAGCCCAGTTGCATAATATTAGTCATTACAGTGTTACATTAAGAGATTTTTCAGATGAAATATACTCCTTGTTCTTGAGATTAGGTTAATATGTATGAAATGTCTTTTTTTTTTGCTGCAATACATTCTCCTGCTGGCCACAAGCAAAGAAAATTGAGAAGAGGAAATCCCCTTCTGATTTATAGGATCAAAATAGAGAACAGTGTGGAAAACTGAATATGTTTCCAGATTTTATGGTTTGCCCTCAGCTCCAGCACTGGGACTAGCAGACCTGCACCATGTAGAAGCAAAGACAGGTAAAATATCCCAAGTATAAGAAGTACTTGAAGTGTACCTGAAGCACTGGAAGTGGGTTTAGTGGCTTCATTTGGAGTTGCAGCCAACTACACAGAGTGAGCATGACACCTATTTGCAAATGTTAAATGGTTTAGAATTCAGTGCATCACTCTGCTCTCTAAACACATGCAACACAGCCGTGAAAAAGTGATGTTAGTCATGCGTTCAAGCCTCGTGCCCAATGTTCTCCAACTGGCAAGTCTTTAATTACATTAACATTCACATTTGCTTGCTCCCATGTTCCTAAAATGAAGATTAATTTTCATCATGTCTAAGTTCTGACTGTCACAGGATTTCTGTAGTCATCATTCACAATACTTGCCAGGAAGTAATAGTTAAAGCAATTCCAGTTGTTAAAGCAATTCCAGTTGTTGGTATAGAAGTCTGGAGGTTGATGAGGACTAATTACACAATCATTTGAGAAGAAACATGTAGTGCTAACCCACTTCTTGACATGTATAACTTTGTTAATGCTTTGCTTAAATTTGGAAGTAGCAATGTGATTTCTGCAAGTTGTAATGCATGTTTTGTTCCTAGCTAGTGTCTGCAGGCAGTAGAATTGTTGGGAACATAGCAGTAGGTAGAGAAGGTAAGTTGCTATAAATTAAAAAAATAATTGAAAGTTCTGAGTTATGAGTAAGAATTGTGCTCTGTGCTATAATTTGGATGGAGGGGCATTCATGATTTATGTTAGCAATAAAGAAAAGAAGTTATAATAATGTAGCTTCTTTATTAATGTAGTTATTAATTTATTCTTTACTATGCATATGAAGAGAGACAAATTATTTCATAAACATCCTTTCTTAAACACTGCGCACTAAATGAATGGTAAACAAGGCTGTGGTTGCTGCAGCAGATAGGAATAGGAAAAATGTTGTGCAGAGCAAGATAATGAATGCCTTGGATTGAGAACCAGCATCAGAGATTCTGCATTGTTGTTACGGCTTTCAACCTTTTTATTCAACTGCAGCTGCTTTCCTGTTTCTCCTTGTTTCTGGTAGAAGATGTATTTCAGCAAAGTATTACAGCAGAGATTAGCAAGCTCCTGAAGCTGAAGTGACAGCAGAAGAGCTGGACAGGTAACAGAAAGCTAAACAACTTCTACAACAGCTCCACATGTTGATGCACAAAGAGCATCTGAGCTGCTGATTTCAGACTTCTCCCCTGGTGAAATCTTCTGGAATATGGGTAATTGCTTTTTTTTTTTTTTTTAAATGTTGTTGTTGTTGAGGAAGTGCCTACATGCTGTTGTGATGTCTTAAATACCCAATCTTTCCATAGGAGAGGGCTAAAGAGGCCATGTTTTCCTAAGGGTTGGATGTGTTTCAGTTGTTCCAAAGCAAGTCTTAGGCAGATAGGGCCTGTCCCTGTGGTTGTATGAAAGCTCAGGTAGCCCAGGCAGCCTTCACCCCACTGAATTACTCCATCCCATGAAACTGCTCTTCACTGGCATTTGTCCTGAGTTGGCAGAAAGGCAGTTCAGCTACTAAATTACCTTGCCCAGATGTGCTCCAGATGAAGAGAAAGGTGCTGCAGGCTGTTCACATGGGGCTGCTTGCACATGTTAACTCAGTCCCTTGTGAGGGGTAGGTCGTGGTCCCTGTGCTTGTTCTGAGTGAGCCTTTGCCAGGAATAAACTCCCTCCCACAAGTCCTTCACCCTGGGGGGTGAATGCTGGGCAGAGATGCAACACAAGGAAGTCAGAAAGCAGCACACTGAGGAATTCAAAAGACATGGCTCTGGTCTGAAATCGTGCAGTAGAAGGGCAGAAATTGAATGTGCTTGTGGATCAGCACTCGGGAAGGAGATGGTTAATTTCCTTCAAATACTATAACTTAGCCTCACTTTTCCTAAGTGTAGCTGGGACTTTACCTATTGTCCTTTCTCACACCAAAAATTTCAAAGGCAAAACCACAAGAAGATAGCTGATTTTGAGACATTAAGCTTAACCAACTCGCACTTATTGAAAGCTGAATTCAGTGCTAACGTGCTGCTGTTGCAGGAGTGCTCACTGCAGAAAGGAGATTTGTGCTACTCCTGCAGTGCATCACCTACTTACTCCTGCAGTGCATCACCTACTTTATGCTATTAGCAGTTTGAAAGGTTCAGTATGATTCTTCTCTGTGTATTTGACCAGAGAGCAGGGGCTGTCCTTTCAGCTGGCAGCCTGGCTATTGCTCTGCACCAAGCAAGCCCCAGTCAGAAAGAGTCCCTCGCCCTCCTCGTGTTTTCCTGCCCTTTTACTTGCATTACTACAAGTCAGTCAGAGGGACCTGAAGCCACAAGTTGGAAGAGGGAATAGGACATCAATTTCAGCAGCAATGGAGTCCTAGATCAGATTGAACTGACACAGAAATGGCATTCTCCAGAGCTATACAAGGTTATCCCCAGACACTTAGCAGAAGTGGTCCATTGAAGTCTGGTCTTTTTTCCAGGGGAGGTCACATCCTAACTACATGACATTCAGTTTATTTTTCCATTAGTTCTAACAAGCTGGTTTATGACTGATTCACCAACTATCTTTCATCAAGTATGTTCTGCTCATGCCTAACCAAAGTACCCAGTTTGTGATTGCCCCCACAGCACTGCACTCCCTGTTATTCTCAGGTGCTGCTGAGCATGTTGATATGAATAGAGTTCATCCCAGTCCCATCTGAAATCCAACAATTCCCATGCTCAGAGGGATTGCTAGGCCTGCCCTGATCAGAACTGGCTATCAAAGGCCACTGCAGGACTAGATTACTCTGTGCTGGAAGCAATCTCAGCTGCTGGCTGAGGATCATTTTGTGCTGCTTGCAAGGAAGAGGGGTTTTTATAGGGCAAATATATATTTTGAGCACATGGACAAAACAGAGGGGGAGATGATACAGAGACATCATAAAATCATATATTTGTTAATCAATTAAGGAGTAATTGATTACTCACAAGAAGAGCAATCAAACCATTTTAGGAGCATTTGTTTTCAAATTGCTTGTATCTGACAATCAAATGGAATAATAGATCTGTGTGGGGGCACGACTGACAGGCTGACTTGCATTACAACTTGCTGGAATAGCATAAATGCTCGACCTAGGTTTAGTTTACCTTTGTTAAAACTATAAAATAGGTGCTGACTTCGTAGAATCAGTGGCAAGCACTACATACTGGTTGGACACAAACCTCTCCTGTACCTCACTGAGCCTGAAACCAAAACGGGTATCATTTTCTCTCATAAAAAGGCAACAGTATACTTGAGATAGATCTGCCCAGGTTCTCTCACAATTTCTCAGAAATGCACTTATCTCATCCCTGGAGAGTGTTTTACGGAAATATATTTACTTAAAATGTATGCAAAGGATTTCCAAAACGCAGACAAATTATGAAATGCTCAGTAACACAAACTGGGAGACATGGTTGCAGTATCTTTTATATATTTTCTAAGGCATTTGGGATTCAAATTCATACCTGGTGAGATCTGCAGAGGTATCACAGTGAGCTGAAACCTGCAGAAATAAATTACAAGCTATTTAGATATTTCAGAAAACCCTCCTAAATGCATAATCATTTTCCTTAGGAACACAGTGCTTCCAGAAATCTTGCCCACTTCTCATATCTGCAAATGCCTATACAATGCAGGACACAGCTCCAAGGGAAAGGAATTTACAGTAAACCAAGTCCTTCTCATAAGTGATATGGATGAGCAGAGTGAGATTTAGAATTTGAACCATTGCTGGTAAATAAGTGAGCTCCAGACTTCAGGATAATGAAATGTTTTTCAAATCTTCCAGCCCATCCCTGTTTACAAGAACATTTTTTAAAATTATTCTTATATTTAAAAAAAATTATCACTACACTTTTTCCTTTTTCAAAAGGATCAGTATTACAGTAATTGCATAAATGAGACCTTGATGGTGAATGCAACGGCACTTAACATAATTTTTGCTCCACTCGATTGTATTGGTTTGCTCAACTCATTACTGGTTTGCAATATTTGGGCTTAATTTCTCTCTACTGTGGCATGTACAACCTCTACCCCAAAATTAATGTCTAGTGATAGATAATAGCAAAGAGTAGTTAGTTAGCAATCCTTTTAAATGTGACTTGGAAAACTGACTGCTGAGCCAAGCCATGTGGCCTGAAACTATAAAGATACAGATTTCTTTGCCTCTAACAGCTGGTGAGCACTGAGCAAGATTACTACTGAAAAAATATTCTTCTGAAAGATTTCTTGCTTGTTATGCTGTGAAGTTTTCAGAAAGGTCTGTAGAATCATAGAATGGTTTGGGTTGGAAGGACCTCAAAGACATTCTAGTTCCAACCCTCTGCCACAAACATGTATGCCACCCACTGGAGCAGGGTGCTCAAAGCCCCGTCCTGCCTGGCCTTGAACACTGCCAGGGATGGGACATCCACAACTTCTCTGGGCAATCTGCTCCAGTGTCACCAGTGGCAAAGGCTTTGCACAACTCCAAGTACATGTCATTTAGTTTAGTAACTTAACTAATTGTAATAGGGAATAAAATCCTGCATTTCTCCTGATTTTGGTCTTTGGTGATGATCCAGAATGGCTCTGAAGTTGAAGGTGGCACTGGGCTGATGCCCTTAGTGAGTGTCAGACCAAGTAGGATCCTGCCTGGTGCTGCAGAGAGTATCAGAAGTGATGAGCCTTTTCTTCTCAATCACCAGCCAAAGCCAAAAATCATTAAGGGAGATGAACAGCAGAGGCAGATGGTATTGCCTGAGTTATAGGGACAGCTTTAGCTAGTGTGCCTCTAACACTGGCGCTATACTGCTCCCAACCCAAACTACAAATTGGCCTAAGCACAGCAGAAACTGAGAAAAAATGGGGTACAAGGCACACAACATTGCATGTTCACCCTAATTGCAGGGGAGACAAGTCTATAGGCCTTTCTTTCTTGTTAGACTTTTAATTTATCATTTGTCATCAAAGGCTCCTCCTACCAGTCAGGTCCTCACTCTGCAGACCTAAAATAATTCTACAAAGAATTATTTTAGCCTTGTCTGACAGTAAATATAAGGATGAGATGTTTTTCATGCTGCAGGGATGCCTAAGACTAACTTGTTTGTATTTACTTGTTTGAAGAAAGGAGGGACCCAATCTCAGCTGACACAAGTTGGCCATTTCCAAAAGCAAGACAGAAATTTTGGAAACTTTCTCTAAAAATCTCCGATATGTTAGCTTGTGGACTAGCTTAGTCCTGTTCACAGTGTGTGAGAAGTTTTTTAATGCCTAACCTGCACAGGACTAGAGAAAAACCACGTTTGATAGGATGCTGATGTGGAGAACCACACCACCTGGATGAGACATACTAGCAATGGTGTCACATAAGTCACATTTCGTCTAGAAGGTGACTTTGTGCTGTTTAGCATGACATCGCTTCTTGGCCAGCTCTCCAGTTTTTGCTTTGCTCTTTGATTAATGCTAAGCCATAATGACTGGTGTCTGGCTTTTTCCTCTTACAGTTTTGCTTTTGCTGACTTAATGTCCAGAAGAAAAGTTTCCTTCTTAGTTCACCTAACTGCATTATACTTAGCCAGGTGTCCTGATTTCAGCTGGGATAGAGTTAATTTTTTCTAGTAGCTGGTACAGAGCTGTGTTTTGGGTTTAACATGAGAATAATGTTGGTAGCACACTGATGATTTGGTTTTTGCTTACAGTGCTTACCCAAAGTCAAGGACTTTTCAGCATTCCATGGTCTGCCAGCGAGGAGGTGCACAAGAAGCTGGGAGGGAGCATAGCCTGGACAGATGACCCAAATTTCCAAAGGGATATTCTATACCATAGGACATCATGCCCAGTATATAAACTGGAGGGGTTACTGGGAGGGGCTGATCACTGCTCAGGAGCAGGGTCTGGCATCAGTCAGCATGTGGTGAGCAACTGTATCATGCATCAATTGTGCTTCTTGGGTTTTATTCCTCTCTCTTTTTGTTTATCTCCGTTTTCATTACATGATGATGCTGATGCTGATGCTGAGAATGATTATTTTTTTCATTTATTAAACTGAGAATGATTATTTTTTCATTTATTAAACAGGGTTCTTGACTCACAGGTTTTATCCCTTTTTTTTCAAATTCTCTTCCCCATCCTACCGGGGGAAGGGCAGAGGTGGGGAGTCAGCAGCTCCTTGGTTCTTAATTGCCAGCTGGGGCTAAACTATTTAAAGTCTGATGTCAGCTCAATACCTCTCCTAGAAGCCACAGGAGTGCCACTCAAGAGGGAACTGGTGGGTAAAGGTCTACTGATACCCCATTCAAAAGTGTTGTAGACAGAGCACCTCACAGTGAGATGCCTTTGTAGTCTTCGTGCAATGTGGGTAAGTTACTCCTCTGCCTGCCTAGGTAATGGCAGCTTTTAAGTAATACAGCCCTCTTGAGGAAGGCAGAAGTTTGTTTCTCTTATTTTAGTACAAATTTCCAATGTAAGTATGTTTTGTTTAGTGTAAAGTTTAACTTTTCTTTTTAAGAAAAGAGATTGACGCATCTTCACACCATCAAAACTATTTCTGAATTTTGTTGTGCTGAGGCTTCGTGGCGCTGAAGTGTATTATCTGATTGTTGAAGATAAAAACCTGATGAAAAAGGCAGCCTGTAGTGTAGGAAAGACAAGGAAATGGAGAGTAAGATTTGGAAAGATACACAGTGAAGGACTTTAATTCCAAAATCTCAGCTGACCTCATAGAGCAATAGCAAACTGCACTGCTTAAAAACAGTCTGCACAGAACAGAGGAGAAAATTTGATGAAAAAACCATTGTCAGTAAAGGGTTACCCTTAAAACTGTATTTTAAACTTGATTTCTGAGATAATTGCAAAACTAAAAGTGTCTATTTTTAATATAATTCCTCCTACCAAAGAAATCCCTAAAGAATGGGAAGCAGTACCTGTTTATAGGCAAAATTGGTGCTTATTACAGTTATGCTGCCTGCAAAAACTGCTACATAGAGCTTGCTCAAGTCTCACAAATTGATAGCTATTTGCAATGCAGTGGCCTCTGAAGGTCTCCAAAGTGACACACAGCATTATAGCAGAATTACCAAAGTGTCCTCAAATTTCTTGGTATGAGAGAGAGAAAAAAATTAAATTATTCTCCACTATGTCTGACTTATAACATATCAGACAATAGTACATGATTTTCATTATGAAGTGTTGATTGTGAGCCAATCAAGCTGTATTATGCTGTACTGGGCACTGGCATGTATAAAGAAACTGCAGAAAAGATTCGGGATAAAGGAATGCAAACAGACATGCAAAAGCAAAAGAGAAAGAACAACGGGGCACAGAGAAACAAAACATGTATAGCAGCAATTTCTAGGAATCTGCTGGTCTTACAGAGTTTGTAAGAGAACATCTTGCCACCTGTGTGGCCTGAGCCAGTGTGTGTCTCTGGTCACACTGAAAGTGGGGTTAAAAATCAGGCACTAGATGCTTCTGTTATTTCCATTAAAATGTAACTTTGTCAATGAAAAAAACCAACCTAACATGTTGTTCCTGGGCACCTGCTGTTTTCATGGCCAGTGGCATCCTGGCCTGTATGAGAAGTAGCGTGGCCAGCAGGACCAGGGAAGTGATTCTTCCTCTGTACTCAGCACTCAAATCCTGTGCTCAGTTTTGGGCCGTTCCCTACAAGAAAGACACTATGGTGCTAGGGCATGTCCAGGGAAAGGCAACAAAGATGCTGAAGGGTCTGGAGCACAAGTCTGATGAGGGATGGCTGAGGGAGCTGGGGTTCTTCAGCCTGGAGAAGAGGAAGCTCAGGGGGACCTTATTGCTCTTTAACTACCTAAAAGAGGGTTGTGGCCAGGTGGGCGTCAGTCTCTTCTCCCATATCTCAAGTGAAAGGATGAGAGGAAGTGGCCTCAAGTTGTAGCAGAGGAGGTTTAGATTAAATATTAGGGAAAAATTCTTCACAGAAGGGTTTGTCAAGCATTGGCACAGGCTGCCCAAGGAAGAGGTTGAGTCACCGTCCCTGGAAGTGTTTAAAAGACATGTAGATGTGGCACTGAGGGACATGGTATAGTGACATGGACCTGGCAGAACTGGGTTAATGGTCAGACTTGATGACCATTACTCAACAATTCTATTATTCCACTGCGACAGGATTCATGTTGGAGGGGAATTTAAGGTGGAATGATGCCCAGACACCTCCCAGGAGCTACTGTGTGCCAGGAAGGCAGCAGAACAGTGAGCACCTGTGCTCCTCAGCCACAGCAGTTTGTTGCTAAAAATACGTGAACAAGCTGAAATCAGCAGCAGTTTGGGGTTTTGAACTGCTGGAGCTCTGGAAAAGTGTCACTGCCTCTGTCACTGGTGTTGTGGCGGCCGGTTGGGGGTCTGATGGCTCGACCCGGACACCGCAACCTTCCCAGAGAGAGGTCCCACAGGGGACAACTTTCTAGGGGTCTCAGGCTGTCCTTCAGCCACTGGGTAACCTCTGCAAGGATGGGCAGCTCATGGCTGCAAGCAATCAGCTCTTAGCAGTGATTTCAGCTTATTGATTCCAGCTCTGCCTTGCCAGGTACCCCCAGGCTAACGCAGGGACAAAGAGACAGGAGTGTCGTGTGGCAGTTCCGCAGGGTGAGGCTTTATTCCAGGAACCCTGCAAAGGGGACCAGGGACAGACAGCTCCATCCCAAACAGGGCAGAAACTGGGTTTTTATAGGGAAAAGCAGGGGTGGTACAAAGGGGCAAAAATCAATATGTTACAACAAATCTGCATGAGACCCCAAAGCATGCTGGGCTCTCACCGTGACCAAGGAGGATTTCCCAGCCCAGGGGGATTGAGATGATCTTATCATACCCCATTCAAGGAACATCTCTCCAGGGGAGAGGTTTGGTGTGCCTGTCTGTCTCCATACACTGGGACAGTAATGTCTAGTGGACAGTAATGTCTACCTACCAGCATAGATACCAATACAGCGTTAAATCACAATGACCAGAAGGCAGAACCTTAATTCTCATGTGTTATACAGCACAGGCACTGGCCTGAGACAGAGATCATTAGGAGTGACCAAGCTGGGGGGGGCAGGGTATGAGAAGAACATCCTAAGGTATGGTAACTAGGTTGGAAACCAAACTCCCCAGGGCAGGAGCACACGGACACACACATATATTCTCCTTGCACGTTATGTGGATATGCTGGCTTTGCCAATGAACTCTGAACAGCAAGCCCATGCCCAGGGAGTGACAAGTGCTATGCTGCTCTTGAAAATGCCCTGCAGTTCTCCAGCAACTTGTGTTCATTTTGTTCATTTATTCTGTATTATTCTATTAAAGCAGCTGCCTGTAAGCAGATGTGTATTACCATACAGATAACCTCTGACTGAAGCTGGCATAGCAACAGAGCAGTTGGCAGGATACTGCTACAGCTGCACCAGACTGGGGAGGCAGAAGAGAGAGAACTGTGCTGAAGTCTTAGTTTCTTCACCATTAGGTGCTCTAGGCAGTCACAACACTCACAGCAAATCTGACTATGCTACTTGCCCTATATTTCTCCAAAACCACAAACTGATTTTAAAGCCAGCGTTTGGGAAACAACTTGTGGTCATGTGAGATTAAATGAAACAGTAGTTTGTGCATTCATGAATACCAGCAGCAGAGGAAATGGTGTATGAGTGCTCTGAATGGACTGTTTCTTTTTTTTACAGTGACATGTATTAATAATTCCCTACTTGGGAAAACAAAGGAGCAAACTCTCCCAAACTGCAAAGCATGGCAGTTCTGTAAGAATAGTGTCTTCATAGATGGTCCTTGAACAACCCCTGGAGATATGCCTGAGAGAGGGAGTTCTTGCAGTATCTGAGGACAGGGTGGGAAACCTCACAAAACATGCACTGGGCCCCCTTGATCTTGATGTGCAACATCTCATGGGGCTTCAGACCCTTATACCAGTGGAGTGGTCACAAATATTCTCAGTGTGAGGCTGCTTATCTGTGGAGCTATTCTCTCTCTTAGTCAGGAGCACTGAAATGCTGCTTCTGCATTCAGCTTCAAAGTGAGATTAGCAACCTGATACGTATTGTAGCAAGGTGCCTTAGCACAAACTTCTCTTTTCTGCCTTCTGAAGAGAAGAGGTGAGTAGAGTTAGTTCATGGCACATTTTTCTGAGCCAAGGATTACCTTCAGCTTTGTAACTTTGACATTGAGTCCTTCTCTTGTGTGAGACATTTTCCAGCAATAAACAGCCAAGTGCTCCCTATGCTTGAAGAAGGTAGGACTGTGTTCCTTCCAGCTACAAGAGCAAATGATTTTCATTTCATGATTCTAGGTAAATCTTAAAACAAGGACAATTTTAGAGGTAAAAATCAGCATAAAATTGCTATTATGAAGACAGGCAAATCTCTAGCTGAATTATTTTCTCCTCCACAGAACATATAAATTTCTTGCAGCATGATCCTTCCATCAGGGAAGAGGACCAAGGGCAGCTCAGCTTAACCAGGCTGTCTTTGCTCTGGAAGCAACAGAATGGTGGTAGTTCACCTCCAGCTGCTGTGGTGGAAACGAAGAGACCTTTCATAATCTGCAGAGCTTTGCACATATATATCTTCTACATATGCCTGACTCTCCTTTAGAGTCAGGTTTCTTTATATTGCTGCAAATTTCTTGCAGAGAACTTAAATTTCACTTTTAAGGCAGTACTGAGCTGCCAGAGAGGCCCCAGAGACTGGTACAAACAGGACCAGAAGCTAAATGTGACCTTTGCAGCACCTAATTTATGAGAACTTCTCTGCCTCCAAGGAGAGACTTGCATGCCTATTCTTCCTGTCCTGTTGGGTTACTAGCACTCGTTACTTGCCTGACTGGGGAGCTGCAAGTCACCTGCAATCACCCAAATTTGCATCCTGTTGCAGCAGTCAAGTCAGGCAATGCCTTAGGCACTTATCAAGGGCTACAGGGTAGAAGCTCCATCTGCCATCCAGAACACCATCATGGGAGAAGATGGCACCTTACATCCATGTCTTGTTAAATAAAACCCAGAGCAGAGTAGGAATTTTTCACCGGTAGGGTTTTGTTTGGTTTGGTATGTTTATTTATTTTTGCAGCTTCTGCATAAAATCCAGTGGCAGTCTTGAGAGTCCTCATGAATCAAAAGCACCTTCTCAGCTTAATGCAAGAATTTGCATCCTCCCTGTTCTGATTAAACTCTTTTCCAGAAAGGTGGCACAGTTTCCACAGGGAGAGGCAGCCTGCTGATTTCTTGTTGGAAACTGAATCCCTGAGAGCAGTTGTCTGACTGCTAAGAAAACACTGCACCTTGGAAGGGTCTAGGGACATGGAAACTGAGTGCAACAGCTGCCATCAGTGTTCCGAAAGTCAACAGCTGGATTTTCTTCTGTCCCATCAGTCCAGCAGGCTCAGGCAATGATTACTGGAGGCAGCTCACCCCTTTCCATGGACAGAAGCATCCTCATCTTCTGAAGTGTACTAAGTTTTAGCAGAAACAAAGTGCACAATCACTTAGCACAGCTGGGAGAGGAGCACCTTAATGCATGGGATGATGCCCAATGCATGTGCAGGTTTTCAGTCAGACACAGTGGACCTAGGAACCTTCAAGGCAGTGACAGTCAAGCTGTGGGAGATATCCTTTTGGCTGTTGCTGGAATTTTGCTGAAGCCCAAGTCCATTTTCATTTGTTGGATAAACTGCAAACCCAGTGCCACTGAATGAACGAACTGCAAACCCAGTCCCTGTTCCATTTTGGATAAGGAGGTATCCAAGCACTGTCTTGCAAGTAGTCGGAATTTTATGTAAAATGTCTTCACAAAATATGAGTGAGTGGCAAACTGCATGCCCATGTGCCAAAGCAGTGGAAGTGCCCTGTAGGCACAGCTTAAAAGAGCTACACCACCCGCTCCTTCTCAGTAATTGCTGAATGCACATAATCAGGTATTCTTCATTTTCTGTTACAAGATTTCCCTGGTTTAATTTTCTCTTTGCTGTTGAAACCTATTAAAAGAAAATGATGGAGCAAGCAGCTAGAACATATAGGTGTAATGTGCAGTTGTTTCCATAATCACAAGAAAATAAAGTCCAATGGATCATGTAGTAGAAAAACGAAGAAAATCTGAGCCCCATCTCAAGCAGTGTTTGCTTTATGAATATAAGACAGTGTTGATAACAATATTTCTTGTTGGTGGTACTTCATCATATGATGGGGACTGCATTACGCAGCTCTAATTCTAGTTTGTGTTTTTTAATATACTTTTAATGAGGAAAAGTAGATCTCATGGCTCTTAATGAGTGTACTTTTCACTTGTAGATAGAAAGAAGGGGAAGGAAATAGCTTTGGGAAGAAGAAAAAAGAAACATCTTCTATCAGAATGGGAAGAGAATAAGGGGACCTTTCATAGAATGGTACATTTGGACCTTCCATATCCTTTTCCACCAGCCACACAGATCTCTGTTTAACCAACCCAGTTTCACAAGAAAAGTGAAATCTAGTTTCAAATACTTATTAGTGAGAACACATTCAGGGACTGTTGCTTTTCAAAAGGCGTTCTTACAGATATTTTCACAACTCTATTGTCTTTTGGTAATATTCCTGCAGACCTAGGACTCTCATGTGAATGCAGATGCCCAAGGACATTTACATGCATGTAAATGTATGTAAATGTATGTAAAGCAATGCATGTAAGCATAAGCTTCTAATTTATGCCTTTGACCTGATGTAAGTAATGACAAACTGAAGCAAAAATCTTTGCTTGAATTTCTTAATAAGCTTCAGAGGGATTTTATTTATAAATGGTATTGTGAATGCAAAACAAAAAATCCCAAAGCTGTTCTTTTTGAGTAGCTTCTTTGTCATTGGTATGAACTTTACCACAGGGGGTCAATACACAGAAGTGGAAAATTCATAGTACATTGCCCTCTCTGCTTGAACTATTGTTTTTCATTATATAAATAACTGAAATGGACCGTTGAAAGACTGGGTGAGTAGAGAGGGATATCTTTTTGTTTTAATGTAATCCTTTTTCCTTTAGTTCCTGTTACATGTCAAAACTATGTAGGTTAAAATCCTTTCTGAACCTCTTCCCAGAAACATCAATGAGAATTGGCTTTTAAGTGCCTTGGCCACCCCAGCTGTGGAATAAAGCAGAAGTTTGCTGCAATTCATATGCTCTAATATCTTATGCTAATTAATCCCAACCCCAAACAAAGCTAAGGGTAGATAGAGGGGGAGAAGCAATGAGATAATAAAACTAATGCTTATGCAATTAGGAATGAATATTCCTCAGTGGTTAGGAGGGTGAGCATACAGCTCGTTTTTATCTCCTCTGTGTGTCCCTTTTTGCTTCTTTATTTTATGTATCTTCTCATTTCTTTCAGTGATCCTGGACGGAGGAACAAAGCACAAGGCAAACCCTATGCTCCTATAGGAATACTTTGTTATGCCACAGTATGGGAGGTTACATGCCCATCTCAGTCAGGAAACTCCTAGCCAGAAAGTTGTTTTGATACAAACAAATGTGTGAATGATCAAACCCAACCATGCCTCTGAGTCTTCCCTGGGAAGGAAAAATGAAATGCCTGTATTTATTGTTTTTTCACTTTTACAGACTCAAGTGACTCTGAAGATGAAATCACAAAAGTTTATACTGGAGTAGACAGCACAAGCCTAGGAGATCAAACTAATGTTCCCATACCTCAGGGAGACTCCTCAACACCCTGTCTTCATGGTAATCCCATCCTGATCTCCTTCCTTCCTCCACCCTTTATGCAGGGATTTAAGGGTGTTTAGGTAGCTTATGAACACTCAGGCAATAAAATATAACTGTAAATCTTTCTACGCTGAGATTGTTATAGTTCTTTCTTATTGCAAACCTATCCAGGGCACCATATCTGCAACCTTGTGTAATGTACCTCGCCTGGTTAAAAAATGTGGTGGCACCCTGTGTGAATGAAGGGCCACTTGTCTTAAGGATGAAGGAAACATGGATACCAGAATTTTAAACAAATCATAGTAGCAATTACAATTTGAATTCTGAGTAACAATTTGAATTCTGAGTACTTCCTTTTGAATCAGACAATCCAAGAAAGAAATCTAATCAGGCTTTCTTGACACTGTGTATCCAGGATACACTCTAGCTGGAAAGTCCCTACCCCAAAAACCCCGATGCAGACCCAGAGTCCTCGGCCTGTGAGTGTTGTGCACGGAGCATGGGGTCCTGACCACAGCTGCTGGCACTGCAGCATGGCACTCAAAAACCGGTTGGAGCTGGTCTCTTCTGCATGGCTCTGCTCAGTCCTGATGTGCCACCCCCATCACAGAGGATGGAAACAAGAACTAATGCTGAACTGAGGAAGCAAGTGGACAGAAGAGATTTTTGCTGTGCAGTTTTTGGGAACACAGCACACCTTGTTTTTCCTATCTTGCAAGTGACAGACAAGACGTTTTCAAATATAATGGACTTCAAATGTCAGGTGTCATCAAGGGTGAGACTGTGAATGCAAATGAACTGTTTTGATAAGTGCGATCTAAATACCAAAACCAAATTACAGCTTCCATGTCATGGCAGTTCTGCTGTGTGAGGTGAAAGCAGCACAAAATCCTGGGATGTGAGCAGAGGATGTACATTTTCTCACTGCACTTGGGGCAGAGGCACTCCTTGAGACATGAGGGAGCAAAGGAGTGCCATTAGGTGTGATTAACCAAGAAATGAGGGAAAGCTGTGATAAAAGTGCAGGACAGTTCAGCTGGAAACAAACAAAAATCCAAGCAACTTCCTGATGTTTTCTTTAATTACTGCTTCTGTCTTCCATCTGAAGGACAAACAGGTGGTCCCAAATTCTACAAGAGGAGGTCTGCTACAGAAGCAAGCTATCTGGTCCTTCATATCCCATATGTTCCCTGGTACCTGCCTTTTTCTTTTGGGCATCACCAAATTACTCAAGTTGTGATCTGGAGACCTGCCATCTCCTCTACTTCCAGTTTGAAATTACTAAGACTTTATTTTACTTTAGAAAGACAATCTTTCATGAGAGCTGAGATGAAGATTTTTTAAATTACTCAGCTACTCTATGCAAATAATAACTAATTTTTGCAATGCCCTGGTAAGGTAGGTAATTATATGTTATCCTTTCTGACAGGCAGAGACATTGAGTTTGAATTGGCCCTAGACCAGAGGAGATTTTTGAACTCAGTTTTCCTAGGCTGAGTTGAAATTTTGGAAAAAGCTCTAGTTTGATCAAATGCAGGTTTTCATTTTCCATTTTTGTCTCATCAAGAAACCAGGCTTAGAAGAATATCCCTTGGCTGTGTTGCCAGATTATGTTCATAAATGATTCACTTGAACCTTTTGCAGTCAAAAATGACACTGAGAGTACCATGGAAATAAATTTTTGAGGGTAGATGAGTCACCTGGGTTTCATTGCAAGTAATGACAAAAGCTGATTCTGTTACTCACATGAGTTTTATCTTCATTACCTAAAATGCTTTTGCTATATAGTGATCTGGCTGCATTGCTCCAGCTACCTTTCCAGTTCAGGGTTTTGTCACAGATGAGGGAGTATGGTTTGGTTGTGCTAAAACTGTGTAAACCTGAAGTGAACAGCACCCATGTTAGGTGTAGGCCCTCAGTAGTCCAAAATTTGCTTGTGGTCTGAAACAGGTTTTGTATCTCTTCCAGAATCTGCCACCTACAACAGCTCAATTATCTTAGGAATGACTCACTGAGTTCTTGTGGCAGTGAGCTCCTGTCCTAATTAAGGGAACAACCACCTGAGCTCTTTCCCTGCACAGTTCTCCTGTTCCCCTTTTATCGTCTCTCTGCCATTCCTTAACTTACTTCGCTGTGACCTGTCACCAGCCATTCGTGCCCATGCTTACCTTCCCCGGTCATCACATTCACATGCTCAACATCACTCTGACCCCCTTCTTGTGATTTTAGGTGACCAGAAGGGTTCACAGAGCCCCAGGGGCAGCAACATGGGGGTTACAGGGCAGCAGCACTATGAAAAAAGCAGTTTCTTCTCCATAATGACAACTTGCTCAGCTGCTAATCTTTAGGCCAATCTTTAGGCCAATCTTTAGGCTAATCTTTAGGTGGGCTCTCACTGGACATGTCAGACTGACACTGCTGGTGAAGGACATCAGACATGCTATTTCATCTCTGAGTACCCTGGGACTGCCACAGTGTTCCTCCCTGAGCACATCCTACTCTGACATTCAATTACCACTACCACTATCCTCTAGCTTCAAAACAAAGCCATGAGGAGATAGGAAAATTTCTGTAGCTTGTCCTGCACAGCACAATATCTGGGTCCTGTAAAGTACTCCTAGCCCTATCCTCACAAGAACTCCAGCACTGTAGGATTTGAATCTTGAATATTTCTGAAAAAACGATTCATGTTTCTTGATGGAAATTACAGTTTTTACATGTTTTGAATGTGCACTTTTTAAAAAACAGTATTTTCTAATGAAGTGACGTACAGACTGACAGCAAATCTTTGCCTCACTCTATAAGAGATCCATCTATCCTGATTTTTTAGAAAAGAATATGAGGCACAGCAGGATGAAGTTATTTGATGAAAATCACTCAAGTCTGCTATGATGAATGAGAATTTTAACAAGAACTGTGATATCCTGTTTTTCTGACATGGTGTTCAATAAGTCACTCAGTAGTCATGCTATAGTTCTGTTTGCTTATTTTAAATACAGTGTTTGGAAAGCAGAAATTAACTTCTCTTTTTATGCATGTCCAAGTAGGCATGACATGTATCTCCTTAGACTTTAGTTCCATGTTAATACACGTAGAAAACTTCCACCACCTTCTATCTGGTCAGGCATGGAACTGATTTTTGCTACAATACAGGGTATGATTTATGTTCACAGTGTACAGTTGGACATGCTCTTGCTTTAGCATCTTTCATCCTAGATCTCTAAAATGGAGGACAGAGACTTCCACTCCAGTATAGCAAGGTTTTTTCCCCTATTCTAAAAATGCAAACACAAATGTTTCAGATGACAGTCTCATAAAGAAGATCTAAGCCATTCTTTATTTTGTTGTTTTCATTTCCCATTGTCAAAATGGAATCCAGGATCTGTCTGTGATGCAACTACCAACAAGTCAATGCAGTTGCATATTAATTTTCAAATTCGACAGATCACGTGCATCATTGTAACAAGTCAGGGCTTTAGAAGCATATTGAAGAAAGGATCTTAAGAGAGGCACCACACAGGACAACAGAACTCATTTATCTGGTTTTGCTGCAACCACCTCAACACAAATGCTGATTTAATAAACACCCATTGCTCCTGCTGGCTGGATTCAGTGTTCAACACAGGTGCTATTTACCTCTGAAATGCATGATGACTACCAATCAGGTTTAGGGAGAGGCACGTTTTTCAATAATAGATCGGTGTCTGAACATGTCAGCTACTCATGCCATACCTATGTCTGGTAATGCTAACACTGAAAACAAAGGTCCAGTTCATAAGTTCAGAGGGCTTAGCTAAGACAAGCAGGAACACATCAACCAAATGCATCACCGCCACGTTAGACAAGGGATCATTAACTCCTGAAAGATGTTTCTCCTCAGTGCTGCAGGTTCTTTCCATTAACGTGTTTACTCATTTTGTTTTCAAATGCATTCCCACACATGTGCTGCCAACAGCTGGGCATCCCTGTGACTGTGCACTTTCTACAAGAGCTCTCTCTGGACATATGTCCCAGGGCCACATGTGATACTGGGAGCATCAGACATGGGAAAGGATTACAGAGCCTTGATTCTCATTGTCAGTAGTTTCATCCTGGCCAGATAATAAATGGAAAGCAGTACACAAAATTGCTGTGGGTAATGAGGAGCAGCAAAAAGTGAGATAACTGAAGTATTATGGAAGAGACAGAAATCCCATTTCAAGCACATGTATAAAAGATAGTTCCACCATTTAGGTTTGATACGTCCAGGCTTGTACAGGAGTACATCAGCAGAATGTGGTATTCTTGTGGCTTTAGCCACTTACACAGATCTAACTTGGCTCAGGCCAGAAAACTGAGGAGGTTTTCTTTTCCTTTAAAAAATTGGGAGTCTCAAATTTCAGTCTGAACAGAGTGCAAAGAAAACCACCTTGCTTAGAAAAGAGAACATAGACAAGAGGGTCCAAACAATAACCTGGAAATTACTCTGTGGACAGAAATTGGCTGAATGTGATGGTCACAGGAGTAAGTCTGCCTGCATTTACCATGATTCAAGCAGCTTCTTGGACAAACAGATTTATGAAGAAAGAGCTTTACCGGCCAAATCAAACTACCATGTTTTATATATTTAGCCAAATAATTACCAGCCTAAAAGGAGAGGTAAGAATTTCAGTTTGTGCCTCATGCATCTCAGGAGAATGCTTTAATCATTAAGTACTGGTTGGTGTGAATCTCAGTCACTTTCACCTCCTAGAATCAATCCTGGGCTTAGTAAGCCTTCTGGATCAATATACAAAGTTAATTGAATCTTTTCATGGAAAATTTCTGTTTCACCTTACCAACATTTTCTCTTAGGAAAGACAAAATAGCTCCATATCAGTATCACTTCATACATTGTGCATGAAAATGCCATCTATTTTAGCAGCCTGTTTTAGTAGAGATATTTGGGTAGACCACAGTATTTTTTTTTCCAATTGATTTTTCTGATTTTTGCATAGATGCTATACTCAAGGGGTGGCTGAGAAATTCTTTTTGCTATATTTCTCCTCTAGAGAGATTTGTTTTTTCCAACTCTGAGCTGCTGCTGAATTCAGATGAGCATCAAAGCCTAGAAAACACTGAAATTTTGTCCCTACAAGAGAAAGATCATCTACTAAAAAACCCAGCCTGAAATATCAGAAAATATCTCAAAATAGCTATATAGTGTCCTGATGAGCACACCTGACTTAGCATAGAATTGGAAAACAACAGGCAGGAACAGACAGTGTCATCACTCTGTCATAAGTGACCCCACTGTATAATGAGCTCTATTTTAGAGAGGTTTTGTCACATCAACCAAACACCACACTGGATGCTTTCTACAAACAAAAGTAAGACCAACATAAATGCAATGGTGGTCTTGAGATGCATCAATAATATGTAGGATGCCCAAAAAGATGACTTCTACATACCGCCAGAAATACAAAGTTTTCCTGTCTATTTATGTTTTTAATTGTGGTGCACAGAAGGTGGCTCCATGATCTAAAAGAAGAGACTTGGGGATAATGGGGATAATAGCTGGTGGGTCCAGGTTATAAGAAACATGAGAAAGAGAGGAAAATAACTGTGTAAAATGGTAGAACTTTTTGAGCAGTCAAAGGGAAAGTAGCCTTGGAAGAATAGTAAAAGTAATAAAGAACTGCAGAAATACAGAGATGTAGGCTTTGGAGTAAGCTCTAAAATCCTCTTTGTCTAAAGCAGATAAAGTGCTTGAAGATGGTATTTCACAATATCTTTGCAGCTCTTGGTCTTAGATCTCAGGAGCAGAAGGAAGGCATTTATTCACATATAAAATGGATGCCGCTGAAGGGAATGTAGTAAATAAGGAACAGCCACTCAGCCATGTGGAGGGACTGCTGGTCAGGCACCAAAATAAATTAAAATAGACTGTTCTCTACCTATGTAAGAATAGAAGTTAGGATTACTTCTTACACAGAAGTCAAGGCTCAGATATTTCAACTCTGCAGCTGTGGCAAATGATGCAGAATTAGAATGTGCTTGTAGAAAAACTATTAACAATTACCAACCATGTCAAAGCTTTCTCTCTCCCCTTCTCTTTCATGAATTGCTCTTAATTAGACTGCATGTCAAATGTGGTTACTATTTAATAAGAATCTTCAAAAGAAAACAGAGCTAAATTGACAAAGATTGTAAAAAAATGCCTATTTTCTTTGTGTTTAATCCTTTGTGCCAAATAAACTGATGTTTTCTCAAATTTCATAACTTATTTTAGAAAAATTAATTGTCTGAGAACGGGCATCTGCAGACAAACAAGAAGACAAAGTTTGGTATAAATGCACCCACGCCCAGTCAAGCTTTCACTCTCAGCTCCTCTGAGAAGGTACATGAGTGCAGGAAAATAAGCAAATGCTATGGTAGCCAGAGTCCATTACAGAGCTGGAAGTATTTATCAGTGTCACTTTATGCACACTTTCCCAATAATGCAAGTGCAGAGCTACTTTCTAACCTTGTATTCACTGGTCTACATTTCTATGGAAAAGATGGTGTTTACAGAGCTTTTGCTGCCCATATACAAATTGCTTAAATTTCTTCAAGCTGGTGTGGATTGGAGCTTTACTGATTAAAGTTCACAGAACAGTGAAGAGAAGCCATTTCCCCTGGAGACACTTTGATGAAAGGAAGCCCACCCAAGAGATATAATTCTGAGAGTCACAGAAGGGGGACAGCTTCTGTCACAGGAATACACCCTACGGCAAGTGGATTTACAAGAATCAGAAGGAGAGGAGAAGGGAAAAAAAAAGGTAAAGTACATGGCAGGAGTTAATTTTAACTGCCAATGTAAGAAGTGGCAGGGAAGAGCAGGATATCCATGAGAAGTCAGAAAAGCCCAGAACAAACATGGTGAACTGTCAAGGTAGAGAAGAAGACAAGCACAGAAAGTTAATTGGATGCCTTGAAGTAATATTGAAAGTTAGATAGAGAAAGGGAAACTAGTTTGTAGGTCTAAAATTACCCACAAAGTGAAATGGAAAAATCAGTGATGAGAAATGAAAAAAATCCTTGATGCAGCTCAAATATCTGAGGGATAAAGAAGGGAAGTCAGTAGAAAAAGCTGCAGGTTCCAAAAATGCATGTTCACCCATATTTCTTTGGGTATATGTTTTTTTTTTCTTCTTCTTTCTTAAAAATCTACATTTTAGGGCTGTTACTACTTCACAGTTCAGTGTTTCTAGACTCCAGCTGGTTTGGCCAAAGGCGCCAGGATCCTCCAGATTCCAAACACTGCTGAGAGCTTCATTGGTGGCACCACATGGGAAGCTGATGTTTGCACCCCTGCTACCAAAACCTCGTCACATAAACCCACCAGTGACTTGTGTGACTACTGTGCACCAGTGCAGCTGATGCAACACTTCCAGAGAACCAGAACTGGAGCCCAGCAAGCAGCAGCTCCACAGCACATGTGCTGTATTAGGTCCTAAGAGTAGTCAAGGTGGGAAATGGGATTGCTTTGATCACAAGTAAAGCAGAAGAAAAGGAGTAAGCAGGTATTGCCTCATCTATATTTGCAGCACTCTGACACTGCTGCTTATATAATAATTGGGGTAAAGCCCAAAAGCATCACAGAATGCATGTGTCTCACTCTCTGCCCCAAGTGGTGAGACACAGTAATTAGGATTCTTTGAGGAACTCAAGATTTTGACCTGTTAACTTGGCTTGCACGGGAAGGCACTTGAGTGTAAAAGAAATTATGATGGCAAAATGCAGGAAGGGGAAAATACACATTACTCATAAGGTAAGATAAATTGTGTCTGTCAACTTGATGTTTTTCTTTGCTTTCTTACATATAATGTATAAATAGATATATAAGTAACCTCTGAGATGCTTAGTTATAATTCAACGATTTATAAGAAAGTTTCTTCCCTGGTACTTTAAATGTTTTATTCCCAAGACAAGAGAAAAGAGGTGGAAACAAAGCTGTTCTCAATACAAATCTGATCAGCCCCTTCAGTTTCTTTGTTATGATAATTGGTAATTACAGGGGAAAGAAAAAAAACTTCATTTAACACGAAGATTGCTTCAAATGCCTTCCCTACACATGATCTATCACAGCCCACCTATGGATGACATCTGCACTGAAGGTTAGACCAGGTCACATGAACTCTCTGAGCAGCTACCAGCCACTGCTCTCTGCTCCCCCATTCCCCAGCACCTAGGGAAGCTACTAGGGCAGTACCAAGATCTGGATATTTGAAAAGGGCTCCAACATGAGGCAGCTGTTTGAGGTACTGCATTTCCCTCCCTGTTTAGCTCAGTGGACAGAAATGGTGTCACTGAAGCCATCAGGAAAGCTTTGGGCCAAAATCAGAAGCTTAGAGAGGATTAATCCCATTCTCAGACCAGTCACTGCCTAGTCATCTTCTGATTGGGCCAGACAGATCCTTGCTCCCTGAAGATGACTGTGGCTACAGGCATCTGGTGCTGGGTCACTGCACCTCTACCCTCATGAACTGAACCTTTCTAGCAAAAACCTACCCAGCTTCGTGCCCATCTGCTGCACTACACTGGGATGCATCCCGAGCAACAACAGGTGAGTCCTATCCTTTGAAGTCAACTTCCATGCATGTCCCAGAATCACAGAATCACAGAATAGTCTGAGTTGGAAGGCACCCACAAAGATCATTGATTCCAATGCTTAAGTGAATGGCTGGTATAGGGATCAAACCCATGATCTTGGTGTTATTAACACCCCTAAAACACACTCAGTTTCCAAGGACCAGTTTTTGACCAGCGTTAAGTTATAGCACTCACACTAACCACCAAATTCAGACTTGGATTTCATAACCAGTTTCTGTTTACACCCTGGCTTGAACCCTTGGTCTGAGTTACCAGGTTCACTGTGGGCTTCCTGTCATAGGTCCTGACACTGCCCCAGCCTTGAGGCGAGTTTTCCTGGCAGTGTGTGGTTGATAAGCTTTGCTCCCAGCAATGTGGGGGAACTGCTCTGACGAGTCCCCGTCCCCGGAGGCTCTGGTGGCAGTGGGGAGGGTGATGGGAAATGGCAAAGCTCTGACTAAGGATAGTTGAGGCTATTTCCCCAGCTGCTTGATTATCTGGTTGCCTTCCTGGCCATGTTCCCTTGCCTACACATAAGCACACGTGTGGGTCTGCACACACACACACAAGAGCAGCCTTTCCGAGTTCAGAGCTCTGCTATGCACAGCTTGCATTTACTTTTTTTTTCCCTGGAGCAAACACGTGACATCTGTGACGGGGAGATTAGACTTGGATAAATTAGGTGCAGTATCAGGCAATTTTCAGAGCAGAACTAAACATTTTTAACTGGTCCTGGAAAAGGGGAAAATATTCATATTTCAGAAAAGTATTTGCTAACACTGCTGAAAGGGGTTGCAGTTTGATTCAAGGGTAGCCTTGTCTCTTTGTTTGCTTCTGAATGCATTTGGAAGCTTGCTTTCTAATCTTGACTAGATACATGTGCTTATGTATGCCCATTTTATACTGCTGTGCTCTTGTGGATTTTTCTGAAGTATTATAAAAAAAAGGAAACAGAAAAACCCACTGATGTGAAAGAAATTTCCAGCTGAATCTAGGTGCTTGACAGTGTGTACAGGTGTGCTAATATAAATACACATCCTCTCAGAAAATGTAAAACAGGCGTTCATGCACAGTCTATGGTACACTGCAAACAAATCTGCCAACAGGTAATGAGTGAAAAATTGGTGACTGCTGAACCTCAAACAAATATATTCCACTGTTATCCAGGGAATATGTGAACTCTAATGTAGTCACAGATTGTACAGTACAATTTTATGGGACATTGTCTTTATGCATAACACCTTTAAATGTAAAGGTAGAAGGAACTGACTGTGTGTATTCAGGAAAAAATACCTAGCAATCATGCCACACCGACAGGAGATACTATTGTTTGGAACAAAGCAAAATCAGCTTCTAACCTTGCTTCCATTGAGAAGCTGAGACGTATTGTATATAGATAATGCGAGAAAAGCTGACAAAATCTGTTGTTGTCTGGGCTTTCTGGCTTGCAGCAAGCACTTCTTTGTCATTTATTGGTAATTTCTCAGTGTAATGAGTTAAACTGGAATTACGTTGGTATTATCACTAATAATTTTCAATCTGGTTTGCTTTATGAGACTTTTAAAGAGTTGTTTCAGTGCTCCTATTACTTGTTTTCTTTATCATAAAGTCAGTTACAGGATTGCCCTCTCTCACTATAGATTTTGTATATGCTGTGTTTGTATGGTTCATCAGAACAAAGTAATGACTTGTGGTAAAGGAACTCATATGGGAACTTCTTCAAATGTGCACTGCCCATGACAATATACCCTCTACATTAAAAATAATGTTTATCCCACAGAACCACAGCAGTTTTAAACTGAGTCACATGTTCCCCGTTTTTTTTTTAGCTTTTGGCCATTTGAACCCCAGATCAGAGAAACCACCACCTGTAAAGCTGAGAGTTGACTCCCTTGGCACTGAACTGCCAAAGTTTTTGCTGGAGCCAAGGCATCCACTGTGGATGGGGAGCTCCCAAGAATGACATTAGCATTTTCCACAGAAATAAACCTTAGGTTTTTCAGCTGCAGTTAGGAAACCAGGAGGGGTGTGCAAGTAATCTCCAACCAGGAGCTTTCCATGGGAACCTGATTTCCATGTCTGTGTCTCCTTCCTCTGTCCAGGGCTGTACCTGATACCCTGTCATTCCTGTATTTTTTTGAAATACCAAGAGCTCAGCCCACTCTGAAGGGGCAAGCAGAGGTGCAAAGCTGCTGGGCAGGCACCCTCTGCCTGTGCCAGTCAACTCACAGGAATGCTGGCAGCAGCTCTGGGGCATTTGGAATGCAATGTGTGCCCTCATGCTTCTCTCCAAGAATTCTCTGCTGGCCTTACAGCAGCCCCATTTCTGTGCCTTTGCTCCTTAGATTTGCCTGCTGTAACACACAGGCCCTGATCCCTGTGGGCCTTGGCTGTGTTATCTGTGCAAAGGTTTATGATGTTTTTAAGGTGTAAACAAATGTCATGCCTTAAATCATTACTTTTATAGACTCATTTAGTGCGAAATCACATTCACACTTCATTTACCAGATCCCAAAGCTCCAGAGAAATCAGGATCATTTGTTCCTAACCAGGCGGATATAACCGGGAACGGCAATGGAGGCCAGCTGCGAGGGGTTATCCAGGTGTATTTTAAAGGCAGTTTACAGGTCAATAAATACAGGTATATTCATTATAGCTGTATCCAGAGGCTGCACAGAGGTGAATTCATGATTGCAGACCATAAAGCTTTCTAATGTTATTCAAGAAGGATAACGATGAGCATAATGATATTCAAGAAGGAAATCGATGGTTCTGCCTGCCGTGAAGATGTGGTGTAATGAACGACGGAAGAAAGCCACTGCCTTTGCTCAGAGACAACTCGCACTTCATAAGTGGCTGCTGAACAGGTGAAGTAAACCAGCTCATGCCAATGAAAGCAGAGTTAATACACACAACAATATTAGTTTAACTTGGGAGACTGGAACTGGAGGTGAACAAAGCAAGAGCAGAGTTTGCTAGGAACCTGAATGTCTTTTACCGGGACAATCCTGACATTTTATACAAGGGGAAAATACCCATCTAAACTGGAACCAGGATATAAGAAAATTCAAATTTTGCATTACCCAGAATTTCTGGGAAATGTTGACTTGGTACTTAATAATTTTCTCACGAGTCATGTGTGAGCAATTAATTGCAACATGATAAAGACCTTTCTCTTTCTTTACATTTGTGGTTAGTTTCATTTACAGATATGCCATATGAAAGGTAATGTAAATTCCCATAAATCATTCAGTGAGAATCTCTTCTGCCTCGACATTGTGACTTGTTGCAAACAGTATCTACTTAAGAAATCATCACATTCCCAAAGGCTGTATAGCAGGAGTTACGCTTGGGGCTTTCTGTGTAATTTATAGTCAGAAAGGAATCCTGCACTTGTTAGCTTGCAGTTTGGAGGGTCAGGTCAGATTATTTCGCTATTGGAGCACACCTTGGGAGAGATGAGAAAGACTTATTGGAATACTCTCTGTCCTCTTCATTTTCATCAGCATTAATTTGCAGCTTCCTTGGTCCCTCTTGCTTCCATATTTCCTCTTTAATGAGCATGGGGACAAGTGGTCTGTTATGAAATACCAGTAAGCTACAGATGAAAGTATATCAATATGACTAGGTTTAAGCAAGACAGCAAGAAAAACTCAAGTTCTACTCCCACTCTTCCCATACCTTAAAATCATAAGTAATTTGACAGCACTGTCACTGGAAGTAAAAAGTAACTTTGTTTCTGTGAGATGAATGAGGCCAGGCTGTACATAGGGCTGGCATATCCCAATATGTTGTGGTGTGCGTTGATGTTCCCTGTTATGTGAGACTCTCCCTTTTGGTCCTCCATTTTGTTCCCCTTCTTCTTCCCCATTTTCCCGCCGTTATTACCTGTCCATCAGTTAAGTCCTATCCCTGTGGGTGTGCCCTAACCTAATATGGAGTTGTTTTTCTCCCATTTGTTCTTGTCAATCAACCCCGTGGGCTGGCAATTTCCCCTCAGAACTGTTGTCCATCAATGTATTCCCCACCTTGTTATCTAGAATGTTCTATGTCAATCTCCCCGTTCGGTTCTTCCCATTCACCCCTAAAGCCAGCCCACTCCTTTTCTGTTCCCCTATTGGCTTATGTGTTTTCCCTCTCCGCCCAGGTGTCTTCCCCCTTTGAATTGTGATTGGACAATAGTTTCCCTATATAAGCTGTTGTATCAAGTTAGCTGAGGCCACTTGGTCGGCTTTCCCACCCCTGCCTACCCCGTTCCTGTTTCGCTCCCTTTTCCAATAAACCCTTCTGCGCTACCTCAGCCGGCCTTGTGGTCTTTCCCTCGCCTCTCTCAAACGTGAAGTTCTCCTCTTCGCACTGCCCTGAGGCACCTTGACCCGAGCCGCTGTCGCAGTGTGCTGGGCAAGGCCACACATGTCCTCGCTCTACTGCTCCCTGCTGGATTGGAGCTAGTTCGGGTGGAAGCAGGCAGGGAGCGACCGGGAGCAGAAGCGACACCAATATATAAAAAATGGCCAAAAAGGCCATTTGGAACTAAAAATCATTCCTGCCACACAGCTTACAAAGTCTGGGTCTCTGCTGGAAGGGAAGCACTAGTGAGGTGCATCAGAAAACATTTCAGCAAATGTGTTTGCTATGCAGAATTCACTGTATTTCCCATTCAATTGATTTAAAGCATCTCACAACAGATAATAGTGCATCATGAAAATACATTTCATTTTTATTTCTTTATACAAATATATACAAATATATTTTTTGTCTGTGTTTATAGAAACTAAATTTAGAATTTTGACAATAATTAATTGCATTTTTGCCCTTCATCCCTTTAATTTTAGATCCATTTATGTGTTGGGATTGCTCTGAATTTACCTTGAGGTAGTTGCCTAACATGGGGCTGGGATGCTGTTTGGGGTCTTCTGTGCTCTCCCACCTAGCCTCCAGTGGCTGGCCCAGGGACATGCCAGTGCTGTGCAAACTCCTCTGCAACCTGAGGGTGCCCAAAATGGCACTGCACACCTAAAAAGCTGAATCCTAGTTTGCAACCCTTTCACTAAGGGAAAAAATGGAGGGAGAGAAGCCTGAGACACTGACATGGAAATTCATGTTTCTAACTGCTGCTGCCTACATTGCTGCTCTTGCAGCCTGGCGGCTTCTTTTTAAGAGCTGCTGCAGGATGGATTTGCTTTTTCCCTCTGATTAGACTGCTGTTAGAGCTGCCTGGCAGAAGCTGCAGCCCTTCTGTTTCCTGACTGAGTGTGTTTGTGTGGGGTTGGATTAAGTGAAGCTCCCTGTAGGAATGGCTTCTATGTGTTCTTGGTTCCTTTCCCAACCTGGTTTCTCTCCATGCTGCAGACACTGAGATCCAGGTGCTGAGGGGTGGAATTATGTGCAGTGCACCCCTGCAATCTATGCAGAGCAGAATTTAGGGTGTTTAATGGGTGCAAAGAGCCTCGTCTCTCCAGCTCACCAGCTGCAGTGTTGCCTGGGCAGGAAATGCCGTTCTGGTTGCCCAGAGCCCACCACTCAGGATGATTCCCCAGTCCTAACCCATCTCTAATATCTTGCTTTTTTCACTTGTCTCACTTCCCATTTGCTACTCAGGATGAAGCTGCAATTTTTTCACTTAATTTGAGAAAGCCTAATGCTTTGGAAACATTTGTGTGCCAAAATGACACGGCCCTGTCTGTTTACTTACATGAGGTCATCAGCACTGGCTCAGGCAGAAAGGACCTCCCAAACATTTTGGGGACAGAAATGGAGGTGTATGAACCACAGGACTTGTCAAGCTGGTTATAACCTCTGCTCCCACTTCTGCCATTTCCTGAGTCTAGCAATGAGGCATCCTAGTGATGCTGATACTCCTTTCCAAACAGGAAAATGCATCTTAGCCTCCTCAGAAGGGGATTATTTTGTGCCCTGAAACATGAAACCTCAATTCCTCCTACAACCACATTTCGCTTCTGTGAACAGTTGAGCCTTCTTCGATATTTTTTTGAACCTGGAAAAAAAAGGAGAATTATTAGAAGTAAAATATGTTATTAAATGAGAGCTGACATGTGTCAGGCTTATTGATGGGAACTTGCATAAAATGCGATATTACTTCATTCCTACCTTAATTGAAGATATTTTCAGCCTAAGTGATGTGTAACTGCTCGGTGATTTAACTCTCTTTTATGAATAATTATATTACATGTATTCTCTCTGGGTATTTCCATTGATACACAGGTAAGTGTGTCTCAGAATAGCCTGTAAAGGGGTCAGGCAGATCTCACTTCATTGAATCCCACTGAAAATAGCATATTTTGCCTTCTTAAAATCAACGGTTAAATTAATAAACACAATGAGAAACCTTTCAAATGAGAGGAATATTCCCTCTGCTTATGATCTAATTCCCTGGACACCCACTTACCAAAGATTTGACAGGAGTAACATGAAGCTACAGCATTCACTATGAGGTTCATTTTTTATCAAACAAGACAGAAAGAATGAAGCCTTGTCTGTGTTTGAAAGCTGTATCATGTTTCTGCCATTTCTTTAGGCACTCTTACAGAAACCTTTCAGCTCTCCCTTCCTCATCTTCTGCAGGCTATTGTATTAGCAACATCTTTTCAGTGATTAACAAAATAATGATGATTTTTGCATGAAGCATAGGAAGAGCCTCATTCTTACCTGTGTACTCATGAAGTAACCAATTTCAAACTGTGATGAAAACAGAAATAATTATAAACACTTCAGAAAAGAAAGAAATCTTCAAGAGCAATATTTAATATTAAACACCACACAGAAAATTTCCCAGGCAACAGGCCAAGATGAGATTAACTGGATCTTCTTTAAGAGGTGCTTGTAATGTAAATTTAAAACCAAATAATAAAAAACACTTTGACAAACCTTTACATCATTGCCATAATCTGCACCTAGACCCAATAAAATAATAGACAGGAAAGCTCCCAGCATCCAAGCCTGGAGTACGCAAATGCCATTCTGCAGCTCACTGATAGCAGCTGGAGAGCTGAATCTAACAGCACCACGTCAAAGCTTTCCTCGGAAATAATTGAACACTTAATGATTTTAAAGTTCCAAGTTCCAAGATAGGTCTAATGCCAAGTTGTTGTTTAAATTAATTTACCTAGCAAATGATCAACGCATATGTCTGGAAGATGCTTACCTCTGTGTGTATTTGCAGCTCTGCTACTGTGATGAGTAGAACAAGAAATGGAATGAGGCATGGATCTTGTCCCAGGACACTGGGGTAAGCTGGGTAGGTAGTTGGTTCTGGATGAGGTGAAAAATTCACCCTTAAGTCCACAGCATTCCTTTGATATCATTTATTCGCTGCCAACTGGGTCTGCTTCCAAGGCAAACTTTGGAGAGCATCTTCCTTCAAAATGCCAGGAAGACCCAGACTTGCCTGTGGCAAAGAAGCAATGGCTTTTGTTTAAGGCATTTCTGTGTGATGTTGGTGTTTCAGTACCAGCTAAGTTGGCTTCTGTCAGCTTGAAGTAGAGCAGAGAGGGAGGTCAACCAGCAAAGCCATGACAGGACAAGTACAGGAACTTCCCTCCCTGTCCCGTTTCTCAGAGTGCTGAGGGGCACCCCTTGAAATGACGAGGCAGCCCACTTTTAAAAAGCAATGCTGTTCCACACCACTTCTAACTGAAACGTGGCCTTCATCACCATGGTATGTGCACCTGCATTACCTGAGGCCAAGGTTGTCATGTGCTCCCCTTGTTTCTGCTCCCTTGCCACATCCCAGGCAAACTTCATTTGCACCACCTGTAGGTATCTGCACTACATTTGGCATGATTCTCCACCTTTGCTCATCATCTCTTTTGGTCCCAAGACCTGCTGTAAGTTTGTCTGCCCTTCTATGGGTCAAGCTCGAAGTATGCTGAAGGGTTACTGCAAAGTTGTTAATAGGGCCAAGGGCAAAATAGAACTTGCCTCGTGGATAAATAGGAATTTTCAGCCCTCAGGTTTCTGAATTAAAACACGTGGCCTCAAAAGGCTTTAAGATAAGTTAGTGAAAAGCGCTGCATGTAAAAATGTTTAAGAGCCTTACAGCATGAAAAGGGGAAAGAGAAACTCCAACCAGCCTGGTCTTGCAGAGGGTTTAATCCTTCTTTATAAATTAGCCTCTTTGTACCGATGAAACATGTTTGATCAGATTCCAAATCATGGTAGTGATTTGTGCCAGCTGGGAAGCTGAAGAGTAGAGGAATGTTGGATATTTAAATATTTTACCAGCCCTTCATCTGAGTTAATATTCTATTAACAGCAAATACGCCTTTCTGCTAAGGAGTCTACAACTACTGCTCACCATGCTGAGGTACGGGTACCTTTGCCTTGCACAAAGGCAGTATGAAAGACAAGAGTTGAGGGAACAATTGGTGCCACTCACTTCTCTTTCCTGAGGGTGTACTAAATGCATCCATACTGATGAGCATTTCCGTTCTCTGTGCCTTGATTTGCAAGCCTGAGTCTCAGAGTTCAGCTTTTCTTCCATTCACATTTTTTTCCGCAGTACATACCAGCCACTGTGCAGCTGCATCATCCAAACCAAACCAGATCCCTGGGTCTGTGACTGATCAGGATGGCAGCTGGCAGGTCAGGAGGACAGAGACGATTGCAACACTGTCCATAAAAACTGCTCAAACCTAGTTCTGACCAACTGGTTACCAATAGGACAGGCCTGCCCATGGCCTGTCTTCCTGTACTCACCAAAAAATGTTTCATGGTTGAAACGTGAAAGTTTCTTTTGCAGTCAGCTGTGGCAAGAACACCACCAGGTCTCTGACAATGCATCACAATGGATATTGTCATGCAAGGAGATCTAGGATTTTGGAGGATGGTTAGTTCAATGCGCAGAGTGCACAGCCAGAGCAGGAAGCAGGAGTAGATTCTGTTCTGTGCTGCCACCTGATCTGGCCATGAGCAGCCATGTTCAGTATAGAAATGTCTCTGTAGGTAATTATTTAATAAAAAATCCAAGGCAGTTTTTCTGGGCAGCTGCCTCTGGAAAGGGCATCAGTGATACCCTGGCAGTACAGAGGTGAGCTGGTAGGCTGGGAGCATGGGGAAGCTGCAATGATAGTTGAACCATCCACATCAAAAATTGATATATTAAAGTACTGATATATTACAGTAAACTTTGTGGGAATTTACCTGATTGTGTAATGCTACCAAGTTGTGAAACTTTATTTTTTATTAATATCTAGCTAAAAAATTAGACCCAGTCTTGCTGGTTGGTCAGCTCATAGTGGATTATTTATTCTACCAAAAATACTAAAATTATTTTCTCCAAGTATTTTGATTGAGTTATTACGCCAAGGAATACATGGAATTCACATTAAATTTAGTATTTGTGGACATGATGGTAGTGACTAGGACCACCCTGCTTTTTATTCTTCCTCCATTCTTTCCTACTATATATGCCCTACTAAATTAATTAAAAAATTGGGGAGCCCTCCAGTGGCTAAAATTATAGAGCCTAAATTACCAGTGTATTAAAGAGGTATTCAAACATTTGACGGTGTCATCCAACTTCACAAAAATCCATACAATTTTTATATAGAACTTTACAAAGTGTTATCTTTCTACCGAATACACAATTTTTGAAAGGTCAATCCAGTTAATTACCTGTGAGATACTTGAGGAAAAATTTCTCTAAATGTTTTTTTTAGAAAATACCCACAAATGCAACATATAAAATATCAACTTCGAGCTCTTAGATATTTCCTTTTAAAGGTAAACACCAGGACTTGAAGCATGTTCTGCATTTGGTAATACAATTGTTCTCCTACTCCTCAGACTCTTATTTGGTATTCTGTTTTTTATTAAAAAAAAAACCAAAACAAGCCAACCATCCTCTGTGTGTGTGGGAAATCATGACTCTTGACTCTTTGACAATCTCTATATCCATTCCTTAAAAGTCTGTATATTGCAGGTTTATCCAGAAAATGTGTGAACACGGTGTTCTGTTAAAAGAAGAGAGAAAAGTAACCCAGGTTTTCAGCCCAGATGAGGTAAAGAAAAAGTGTTGAGGGACTCTGCTCTGGATCCTCCTTTATCTCACTTCTAAAATGGTCACTGATTTCCATGAGAAGAGATTTGGACTAAAAATCTGTGGGGAGATGTTGCAAAGAAAAATACAATTTTTTGTCTTTAAGGCAGTAACTATCTCCTACGACATGCTTCAGATTTCTGTTAGATCATGGAACTAAGCACAGAGGGGACAAAAGTAAGACCCTTATAAATTAGGAAATTTGGGACAATTTCATATGTGTCTCATTGCAGCAAATAGGAAACCCAATGCAAAGCCTATTTAAGTCAATAGCTTTTGGCTTCAGCTCTTGGAGAAGGATAAATGGATCAAACTAAGAAAAATACTACATCTCCCTTTGAGTTGGGAGACAATCTTTGCACAGGAGGTGACTGCTGAACTGCCGGCCAGCTTTGCCATTGAGTGGGGTGGTGATACCCAGCCCAAAGCCTGAGCTCCAGTCATCTATGGCTTGTTGTCAGCTGCACAGCAGCCATGAAGCAGAGCCAGTCTGGTCACTAGCCTGCAGAGAGACTCCTGCCCTCTAATTAGCTGTGAACTGACGTTGCTGACTTGAAAGACTTCACTGTTTGGTTTTTTTTTTCCCTTCCTCTCAAATATTGCAACAGGTCCCTCTCAGCTTGCATACTGCTCCACAGCCAACAGGTGATTGCAGTGCTTTGTAGGCAGTCTGAGACAATATCCCAGAGCCTGCACAGTGGGATGGGTGTCACAGGAGGGCAGTTCCATCACACAGGATTATCTCAGGGTGCAATCACTGACCTTGGCAGTGGTGGGCTGCAGGGAATGACAGCCACTCTGAGAAAGTTGGAGCAGCTTCAGCTTCAGCATGATGGAAACACCCTGCTTCCCAAGGATGAGGATGGCCAAATTCTGCACTGCACTGTGACCACTGCCCTGGAAGCATTGGCTGCTGCTGTTGGTCAAGGGCAATACCAAAGCTCCCTCCTGACTGCCACAGCACAAGTCCAAGAGAAGAAGGTGCACAGTGCAGCCATCCATCATCTGCAGAAGCATAAAAATAGCATGGGGTGCCTACAAATTGAAAACGGTCTGTGTCAAGAGCTGTCAAAAGCTGTGGTTGCCACAGGGATAATTGGTTTGTGCCAGCTGTAGTTGATGGGTACCAAGCTGATGAAAGGAGATGGGATAATATGCCTTCTGTTGTTTAATTAAGGATTTTCTAAATCTGTATAAACTGAAAACTCTGGATGTTGAAAACCACCCAAATGCACCCCAATATTTGTAGCAATAACAGAATGCTGGGGAAATAAGATCCTTCCTAAAAAGTGCATGCGTTCAAAAAATGCAATCCCTGTGCAGGAACAGGCCATTTGGCGATGCTCTTGCCCTGTATTTGCCACCAAATTGCTCCCTTCAGATTAATGCTTTTCAGAACCTTCCCTTATCACAGGGGCTGCAATCTTTACTTAATACCCTGAGGGAGGGGCATATTATCTTGGGTTATTTTGCACAGTGCAGGTGATTGACATATAACAGCAAATCGTTAACATTATCCCAAAACTGCTGGCTCCTGGCCCAATATCTTTTCCACAGTCATTTCAAAGAAGGTGATTAATAGCATGTCAGAGAGCTGCTCTGTATACCAAACACTACTTGAAGGACTGTAAATAGATAAAACTGAACAATCAACAACTGTATACTGCAATAAGGCCAAGTACCTGAAGGGTTCTGGGAATCTCAGTTGTGATTTCTACTTTTATTGTTGTTAATGGTAGGTATCAAGAGGAGATGAATAGCTCTCAAATTAAATTTGCAGCTAATCTCATAGAGTAGGTGGCAAAAACTCTATCATAGAGGCAGCAGCTTTATCTGGAGGATATAGTAATACAATCCAAGCTGAACAACACAGGCTAATATACCCAGAAGAAATGAAGAAACACATGTAGCTGTTTGATGAGGCTGGAGGTGTTTAGAAAGCAGCAATGCTGGAAAAGTGCTGGGTGAGATGATGTGCAGCAAAGCCATGAAACTGGCTGTAAGCTCCCAGTGTGGCATGGCAATTAGGCTGGGCAGCCTGTAAAAACAAAGCTCATTGTGAGTCTGGGCAACATGAAAAGGATGACATTCATTTCACAGGACTGGTGTGCTGGGGGAAAAGGATTACTGTTATGCCATCAAGTATTAAACTTGTGAGGAAAAGGCTGGTGGTCTCAGAAGTGTTTATCCTTCAACCACCTCCCTCTCTGAATTCTCTCCCTGTCACCAGCTTGGCTAGTTTTGCAGGCATCTTCTCCTGCAACCAACTCTGAACCAGGAAGTGCAGGGGTGGCACAACTGTCCCCCACTGCCAAAATTGCTGCTGGAGGCTGGCAAGTGCCCTGTAGCCCAGCTGTGCTCTGGTTCTCAGCTGCAGAGGTGGTGGGCATCTTCAGGAGAGTGACTAGTATTGGATAAAATACTGGTCTCAGCAACAGAAGTAGTGCTGGCATTTCATAAATGTAGTATTGCTCCACAAAGGACACATCTGTCCTCATCCCAAAAATAGGTGGATGGGAAAAGATTCAGAGATGGGTTAACCATGATATTCAGAAGTGTGGAATGGCTTTTACACCAGGAGCAGCCACAGAGACCAGAACTGTCCAGCCCAGGAAAGGACATGTGCAGGCACTGATGTGCTCTAAATCTACCAAGCATCACAGAAGGATGGGTAGGGAGTGACTATATGCTGTCCCACATGAGTCTGATGTCCCACCAGGATGCAGTGACACTAGAGAGTGGCTAGAGCCAGAACTGTCAAAAGGAAACAGTTCTTCACAGAGACAGGGCAAAATATCCACATTGGATCAAAAACAACTGGTTGAATTCACAAACATCCACTACAGCTTCTAAATATCAGAATAACTCTTCTGGATCAGGAGCTGCAAATTTTCAAAGGCTGCAAGATTATTCTGGGAAAACAGACCTAACCTGTTCTTATACTCTTGCTTGCATGTCCAATATGACTGTGGTCAGAGACCCAATATTGGGTCAAATTGGCAAATAGTCTGACTCAGTATGGCCACTCTGATGTCTCTGATGATGTGTATGTGCCACAGGTTTCCTTGTGTATTTCCTCTTGCCATAGCACAAGAGCTGCACCAGGCCAACCCAGATGTTTCACTTTTCTCTGCATTTATTTTCGCAGTGGATTTGTGACCAAGCTACACATTTCTATGCCTTCAGTAACCATCTCTTTCAGTGGTCACTATCTTCTCCAAGGCAGGACAGGCAACAACAGAGAAGAGTATCTAAACTGGGGGAGAGGGGCTTTCAAAATCTTCCTGAAAAGTGATTTTTAGGTTTCTACACTGAAGTAACTTTTACCACTTTCATGTCTGGTTGGTGGTACATTTGGCTGTAGCTCCCACAGTCCCAGACTTCACCGGGCAAAGCAAGCTACAGCTGGATCAGTCTTCAGGGATCTCTCTCCAGCTTCCAGGTGATGAGTTGCTTCAGGTCCTAGACACTCATCCCTGTCTTAAAGAAATGTCTCTTGCAGCAGGTCATCTTGTACCAACCCCAAAAACCCCATCCCTAAAACAAACATACACGGTTTGACTGCACACTGCTACCCTGGTCAGGGTATCAGGTTACGACCACTTGCCTCTCCCAGGTCCACCTGTTACCTTACTGGTAAAATTGGCAGCTGTCCAGAGTATGCACTGCACGTTCAACTTCTCCATTTCTGCCCTGAAATACAAGCCAGCTGCTTCTGAAGATTGTAAAAGTAATCAATAATAGGTTAAACGGCACATTTTCTCCAGGCACTGGGTCTGCTTACATGTAATAAGTGTTTATGGACTGAGAAAAGCATCCCAAATTTACAGAAATGCTTTGGTAATCCTGAAGCTAGATTTTTTTTTTATGCCTGTATGCTCTTTGATACCTTTTGTTGTGCTTAAGGGATAAATTTTTACTCAGTAGCACAGATTTGGATGGGTTTGCTTTTATCACATTTAAAAACAGGAGGCTAGTCCATCACCCCCACTTCTTACACTACCATTTCTTAATGATGCACTTTTGTCAGTGAAGATGAGTTGGTAAAGACATGAGGATTACATTCAAATTCAGCTGTATTTGTAGTTTAAACCTGTGGGAAATGAGATGAGGGGAGGAAGAGCTTATGCTAATCCAGACAAATGGAAGAGCTTGTTTTCAGATGGTTTATTTGAAGTCACATTAAATTCTGTTTGTAACCAGGTGCATCTGCAAAACTGGGGCTGCCAAAATTTGTATGCTTATCTGTAGTTATACAACTGCTCTAGGACTTTTAATGAACTGCCATGGGGATGCTCGAATCATGTACTGCATATGCAAAGCACAATATAATTCATTAGACAACTAATCAACAAAGCCCATCTTTTAATTCATTCAGGTGGGCAAATGAAGGTAGAAGGACAAAAATGACCAGTTTACAGCCCCACAGAAAACCTGCCCAGAGCTGGGATAACAGTATGGGAATGTGGCATTACCCTCCCAAGCCCTAACTCCTCCCAGGGCTGTGGTGAGCCTGTACCTTGGTGTCCCAAATGAGTGATTAAGCAGCATAAGCAGTGTGTCTCCCAGCTCCAAAGGAGAGACTGCTTTACAGAGGAAAACAGTGCTTCCTGGGCAGCACTGTTCATTAATCACCCCTCTCATCTTTGAAAGGCAGTGTTGGCCCTTCTTCACACCACTGAAAATCTGCCCATGTGTCCCTTTGGTTTGGCTGTTTCTGGGAGGTGCTGGCTCCCTATGCCAACTGCTCCATCAGCCTTAGTCATAGCTCATCCCAGGTGAATGGGACAGCTGGACTTGGAGCCATCAAGGATGTGAAAGACACAGAGCCCCTCCACCCTGAGCCAAAGATTTGACTTTTCTAGTGGTGAGGCTGGCCAGAGCAGTGTTTCTGCAAG
The DNA here is from genome assembly GCA_013399835.1 of Leptocoma aspasia. NCBI lineage: Eukaryota > Metazoa > Chordata > Aves > Passeriformes > Nectariniidae > Leptocoma > Leptocoma aspasia. The sequence goes on along the minus strand of VXAX01007721.1, from coordinate 235,374 downwards.
TGGAATCGACTGGTTTAAGCTAATTTCATCCTTTAAGCACAATGTACAAGAAAACAGATAGAATAGAGGTAGAATAGAGCAGATAGAATGAACTGCCCTGCCAGGGTTTGGTGGGGTGTCACTCCTTAAAGGGTGAACTGCTCTCAGTCAGACTCCACAGATGCTGCCCAGCTCTACAGAAAGAGGACACACCCTGCCTGTATCAACTTTTCCAGTTGGTCTAAGGAGCATTTCTGTGAAGAATCAGAGAGGGAAGCTCACTGGCTTGCTCATGGGTGGTTTCCACTGCTCCTTCAAAAGTCACCCTAGCACAAGACACCAAAATGACATTATGCATGTGTCCCTCATGCAGCCATTCAAACTGTGCCTGCCAAGTCCTTTTTGTGAACAGAAGGTGTATCACTCTCTCCATCAACATGTGTGTTAAACTGATTGCTTCCCTAAGAAATAGAGACACGTTTGGGATTTTTGGGAACTTTTAATCCACTTTTGTTTCTATTCCTCCCCCTTACTCCTTTAAAACAGGCCTGCTGGCCTACATTGCAATGCTGAAGAAAGTGTTACGACATTTCCAATGTTCAATATTTTTGTTGAAACCATCTTGAGAAAATAATTTTTAATTAAACACATTTACTATTTCTCATCTTTGTGTGATTCTGTCTGATTTCCTAGCTCCTCAAAATGACAAAAAGCATTTGTCTGTTCATAGATGCTGGCCCAAAGCCCATCACACCCACAGGCTGTAGTTTTATGATATGAAATGTTTGCCTAATTCTATGTACCATGGAATTATAACCTTAGTCTAAGGAAGAAAAAAAAAAATCTCTTACATAAGCAATCCCACCAGAACATGGAATTAAAGGACAAATTCCAATCTAGGCAACTCAGAGTATTGGACATGTATTTACTCTCTGAGATTACCTTTTAGCAAGTGCTAAGATACCACAGTGAGAGGTGCTGTTATAAAAAGAAAACACAGATTGCTGGAGCTAAAGCTCAACCTCTCCAGAGAATACCAGAAAATACCTCTGCCTCTGCTTTCTTGCACTTGCTCTTAGGAGGTACCCTGCACAGGAAGGGGGCAACCACCCCCCCCTCCACCCCAAAGCCTCACAGTACCTTATTTTGCAAGATGCAAAATGTTTCAGGTATATGTTAAGTGACCCCAGCTCTTGATTTCAGTGAAAGCTAAACGTGCTTTGCTATGCTACCAGGCAAGGCAAGAGAAGGAGGAGGATGTGCTCAGTACTTTCATCAAGAAGCTCTACACATGCCAGCTTTCTTCTCCTACGGATGGGATGAGACACAGGCAGTATTTCTTGGTGAGTTGTGCGCATTTCTGCAAATCACTTTCATCACGTTGCAGCAATTCCAACAGATAACATGACATTTTTCTCCCCTTTTGCATGACACCTTTCTCCCCTTTCTTTTATAAAGCACTCATTTGTGTCTTGTAGGTTTAGGAATATAATCATCACCCAGTCACGTGGCTCAGTACAACATTATGTTTCTTACATCTAATCTAATAATGCTCCAACACTTCTTGGTATCACTGTATCTATTTTGTATTTGCTGATACCACAAACTGCTCACAAACAATAGATGAACTGTTTCTGTAGCTTTCCTTTCCTCCAAAATTGACACAGCAACTTCATTTTGAATGCATCAGTATTTCCCGAACATGCATTTTTCAGGCTTGTCGAATTCTGCTTCTCAGCATGCCCTGACATGCTCCTGCCTTGATGATGCTGAGCAGCACAAGGGCCAGTCCCTTCTCCCACATCTTCCTCCCCTGGGGAATCACAGGCCAGGTGCTCCTCTGCCTGTCCCACCAGCAGAGCCTGATCCAAGGGCAATGTCAAACTCCTGCCCAGGAATGTGCCACAAGAGTTGGATGTCTGCAACTGCTGCTCTCTAGGAAGGCACAGAGCCCTGTTTATGCTGTTCCCCTTTGCATGGGATAAATAAATGTTCACGGAGGGCGAGAAAGAGCACAATTGAATTTGCCTCTGTACAGCCGTGGTTAGGGGTGGCACGGAGAGGCGGTGAGATGAGCACATCTGAGATGTGCTCAGGAGGAAGGGCATGGAGCACAGACCATCCCCTCTCCCCAGGGAAATGCTGAGACCAGACTGGCTTGCACTACCTGGGATCTCTTCTGTCTTCCAACTGGCGCTTAGCAATGCTGTGGAAAGATGGACAGCTCCTCCAGGAGAAGCATGAGTGTCCCAAGTTCTATCTCTCTGTGTGTTACTGCCCGCAGAGGTGAGAGACATTGGCCTAAGTTATCTTGAGGAGGGAGCAGCCTTTTGTCACCTATATGGTGAGCTGGCTACTGATATGTAACACCAAAATACTTCAAAAATACCAAAGGGAGGAAAACAAGAATTTTAAGCATCAGTCTCCAGGTGACAGTAAAGACTTGCACGTTTTTTAGAGAGAAGTGGCTCCTGGTACTCTGCCCTAAGATAGACATGCTTAAGGGACAACCTATCCTCAATGTTTTCTTTTGGCTGCCTGCAAACTCCCATGTTGGCTTGCTGACTCCTCTGACACCCTGCAGCTCCAGCACAACCTGGGCACTAACCTGCCTGGAGCTTGGACCTTTTGAAATGTAAATGACCACAGCTGCCACTCAGAGAGGATCCTAAAGTACAGAAGAGCAGCTGACCACATAGTGAAGAGCACTGGTCACGGATCCTGAGTCCATGGGGGTGGCAGCCAACACAGACAGGATGCTGCCTGGCTTTGGCCCACTTGTGCTGCCTGTTTTCCAGCCTGTGGTGAGCACAGCTGTGAGTGGGTGGCCCTGCCAGCAGCACCAGCAAGGGATTACACAGAAAGAGCCCATGAGCCACGCAATAGGATGTACCCTGCTGAAGGAGGCGACATCACTGTCTCAGGACTTTTCACTTTAGCCAGCCAGTCAGTGGTGGCTGCTTGGCCAGCAAGAAGCCAGGAGGGTGCTGCTTTCTGGGAGAAGGGGAAGCCCAAGCACGCAGCCAGCCTGGGGTGAACACCTGCCCTTGGCAAAGGTGTGCAGGCTAATGAGAAGCAGATCCAATTTAGCAGATCTGGTGTCTGCCACTGAACGTGCACTGCAAGATCAGGCACCCGTGTTCTGCCTTCTGCAGCAGCTGACCCAAGGGCTCCTCTCTCTGCTGAGCTGCTGCTGGTGCTCCTCTTTGCTCATGCATGGCTTCCTCCACAAACCCTACCAAGAACATACACAGCTTATGCAGCAGGTAAGAAAAACTAATTACTGAGGACATGCAAATCAGCTTTTAGAAATGGTAGCAACGTTGTCCACTTGTTTCTTTTATCTGCTTGAGTAGCTGAAACAAATTAGCTATGCTGCTGCCTTAAGTCACTGATTAACTTCAAGAGATTCCATATTTTTGTCATCTGAGGTTTGCAGGCAAAAGTAGTATTGCTAGTTAGATCAACCGGTACAATTTGAAAAGTAGCCAAAGTTTGGGACATATGGTTTCTTTTTTAGGTCTGGAGTGGAAGGAGCAGAACTAATACATTTCTTTGCAATACAAGTGAATCAAAGCAGTTTCTTCTCTTGTTTTGACAAAACTTCATTAGTTTTTGCACCTGATTTTCACATCAAATAAATATCAGAACAAAACCAACCCACAATGCTTTCAGTTTTCATTAGAAATGGAATAAACATAATCAAAAGAAACATACACAACTACAACTCATTTTGCAATGACGATTCCGTACTTGTGACAGAAAAAGTTCATGTTCCAGACTGGAATCAGTTAATGAAAACTCCTTGTTCAAAGAACATGCACCCATATGCTCATAACCATATTAAGACCTATAGAACTATTAAAATCTATTGGACTGTTGGAATCAGAAGTGATATGTCAATAAGATCCAAATGACTTTTGAATGGCTCCCTTTTAAAAACAAAAGAAAACTTGGGGCTGTCACAGTGAAGTTCCCTCTTTCCTAGCTTGGTTAACAATAATTATTACAAACACTCCACTCCATTGTATACTCTTCTTCATTGGCTTTTGTAAGGAGCAAAGCAAAAGTGACCAAGAATACTAACTCTGCATCCTAAAAGTTCAAGAGATGTGTTACCAGGTACTCCAGGTTGAACTGTAAGGGCTCCAAGCAGCTCTGGAAGAGGGATCAGAAATGCAATTGATTCTCACCCACTGCTGTAAATTCATTGTTTCTCTCCTGTCAGTCACTGTCAGAGGTAGTGTAGGAGAATGACTGAGAAGCAGATGGCTCCATCTAATAAATTTTGCAGGCTCATTTTTAAACAAGTGAGGCAGTCAGCACTGACAGTGCTTCACAAAAACCCTTCTGCCTGTCCCAATGTCAGCAGCAGCACTGAAAATGGGCTGCATGTCCCTGCTGGTTAGTAGGCTGGTCCTGCTGGGACTGGCAATAGCCTGTTTCTCAGTTCCCTCAGCAGTGGCACAAGTTTCTCTCTCACTAGCAGACGTCTCCTGGGGGTGGGGAGCTGAGTAGAAACCTGGTGGATGGCAAGAAGTAAGAATATATTCTTATATAAGGAGGACGTTTTTTACAATGATGGTGGTGAAACACTGGAACAGGTTGCCCAGAGAGGTGGTAGATAGCCCATCCCTGGAAACATTTAAGGCCAGGTTGTACCAGGCTCTGAGCAACCTGATTTGAAAGTGTCCTTGCTCATTGAAGGGGGGTTGGACTAGGGGACTTTTAAAATTCTGTTCCAACCCAAACTACTCTATAATTCTACGATTCTCTGACTCTTCAAAGCATCAGCTTGCACTTATTTTGATGCTCACTGATACAATGGTGTGTAGGATTGTCAAGTCCTCTTCAGTATGCATAAGCAAGGAGGACTAATTGGTGGATGGTGCTGGTGGTGGTTTTGCTATTCTTGGTGGGACTCTTTTCCACTTCCTCACTCAGCTATTCTCAGCACCAGGTCAGCTTGGCCCAAGCTAAATGCTGAACAGGCCTCAAGTAGCTTTTCCAAGCAATGGTACTTTGGCATGTGTACACACTCACATATGCATTATCTGTGTAGGCAAGAATATTAGGCAGACCCTCTTTGCAGCATTTGGCAGCTTTGCAGCCAAGCACCTTTTCTCTGAGGAGAGTGCAGCAAATCAATTCCTGTTCTCAGTAGAATCCAGGGGGGGGAAAAATCGGTCTTCATGGATTCCTGTAAGTGAAATATTTAACATATTCTGAAGCCATAAGTTAGTTTTCTCACATTTCTCCCATTTTGCGAAGAAAGTAGTAGTGCATGCATATTCATGAGTATATGAAATTGATGGGGAATAATTATGCTATTCCGGGTAGTAGTAAAAATGGTTACGTTTTAGTCACTTTTAGCCTGAGAACCTCTATGGAAATAGTCACTCAAATGTTTAGAAAATAGTTTTCTAAAGAATAGAGGATTCCTGAAGTTTCTATGTATCACAACAGTCTCCCCTTTAAGAAGGACAGCAGAAAGTGGGTTCAATTGTCTATTTATGTTTTATTTTATATAGAATCTAGAATTTATTCTCAATATTATCGACAGCATGTTTAATTATATAAAACATCTTACCTACATATAATAGTTTGTATTTTTCTGACAAAACTTGCAGCGAAGCAGGTAAATGATTATTACATTTGTTTTGTCTCAGGTCAGAGACCAAGCAGTTCTGTGTTTTGGGCTCCTGCAGATGTGTTGCAGTACACGTGCTAGAATAACAAGGTAGCTGTCTTGCAAGACTTCACAGTTATTCATGAGGAAAAGGAAACATTTCAAAGAACTGCTAACCAAAAAAACCACTGCAGAGAAAAACCACTTCAAGATTTCTTCTTCAGTTCACATTGCAATTATATGAAAATTTTGATTGATATTTAAGCAATAGCTTCCTGACTAAATCTAAAATTTTCTTGGTTTGGTCTCTGTGTATATTCTTGTATGAAAGCAAACCATTTGGCTGAACATTCTTAAAAAGCTATTTTTGGTATGTATAACTAACCACAATTTGCAAATCTTACATATAAAAATGCACCTCAGCATTTCAAACATCATTTGAATACCATCAAACTTATAATCACTTCCAGGCTGCAGAACACTCTCATGCAATGCTAAAGGTTTAAAACAGAGAAACTTTGCTGTGAAAAACATGGCTTTTGAACACCTGATCAAAAAGCTCTCTGCTCAAAGACAGAAAGTCCAATTCACTGGCAGACAAAGAAACAATCTTGATACAAATATGACATCTCTCATTTGCTTAGAGAAGCCTAGGCTGGTGTCAGATGTAATGGCTATAGACATAATTAATGCAAATTATGCATTGCTGTCAGAAGACAGTTTCTAGGCCATGTGTTCATTATTGACCTCTGCTTCCTCATGCTGCACCTATTTGGGGAAATATTAAGTATCTATTAAAAATGTCCTTTATACCATGTCATTTGTTGCTGAGTTTTCCTGTTAAAGATCAAAGGCAGATGATACCTCTCACCTTCAAACAGGGCTGAAATAGATAGCAATTTTGGGACATGGAAAGGGAAGAGACAGAAATCACCTTTCTCAGACTTCATTTTTTGGAACCTGTTGTAGTGAGCTGGGCACTATTATAGTGTCACAGAGGTTGTTTGGTGACAGATACCTCTGTTGATAACTGACTCCCCATGGACTCTTTCCTCACACTGAAGAAGAGAATCTGTAACTTCAATGACCAGAAGTACCTAATACATCCTACATGCCCCAGCACTCTGGAGTTACAGGTATAAGCACTTTCTTACCTAAGTCTTCTTTCCTAACTAAAAATATTTCACCACAGATATGAAAATCATGTATAATAAAAATAATAATTTTAATAAAATAGCACTGGGATTCAAACCATTCTGTGTTCTCCTACAACATGTAAAAAATGCCTCAGTTTTTGGGGAGAGACAATTAAGATATGCCACTGTATATTCTGCTTTCTTTCAATATATGTCTTATGGACTAAGAGTTCATTTCATTACTGGTTATGGAACAAACCTCTGGGAACTGAAACATTTCTAGCCTTACCCCAAGCAGAAGGTAGAGAGGTTTTCCTGTTCCTTCTGTGTATTTTTCCTACAGCAGGTATTTGGTAAATGAAAATAGGGCAGGGCATGAAAGCAGGCATGTGGGCCTTCTTCCAGATTCAAGAAATTTGGTCTATTCTTGTGATTTCAGCACAAGCAGAATATTCAGTTATGCTCACAAAAATGCACATACTCAGTCCTGGCTCCAGGAGAAATATGTTTCAAGGTCCTGATCCAATTTATGGATGTGGGCAATTCTATGCTTGCAGGTGATTCTATTGAAATAAGGGAAAGTTCTCTGCTGATGCAGTTTCTAGCAGCTGGAGATGTGCTTTTTGGATTTGGGCCCTTGAATATTATTTGAAGCATGTTGTGATGCATTGACTTGTGGTGGGTTACACATTATTCTGCGTGGATTCCCACTGACTTCAAGGAGTCTGTTCACAGTGCCAGGACCCACTCAGAAGTCAAAACCTGGCCTCAGGCACAACATATATTAACTCATCAAAAATTCATTTTGAGCTCTGTTTGGGGAAAGCCCTGTGCACCTCAGTGGGTGAGCCATCAAGTGTGTTTGGTTCTGCTTTCTAGCTATCCTTGATGCAGGAGAGAGAAAATTCATCAATTCTTCCTCTGCGGCTACATGAATCACCAAGAGCTCTGGCACAGCATTTCTCACAAGTCACTATGTTTACTGCTCCCGCCTCTCAGAGTTGCAGACTTTGGGATTCCTATCAGGGTGTCACCCTGCCCTTTTATGAGCTTCAGTGAAGTTATTTCTGTGCTTTCCGTCCATTTTGGGCTCTTGAACGAGATGCCAGGAACAGCAGGATGAATCTTCTATCACAAATAAGATCCTTGCAGCTAAATTTAGGGGAAACTCCACAATACTGTATTGATTTTTTTTCTTCTCAGTACTTAATAAAATTTCACTTCACTCTAGAAGTGTAAAAAAAGATAGAATTGCATGTCCCATTTACCAGGATGTCATTCCTAAACATCAAAGGCCTGATTTTAAAAGGACACAGGTTCCCCTTGACCATTTTGTGCAGAGAGGGTATGTGCACAAAACCAGATAAGAATTTCTGTATTGAATTTCAGCGAAATACTAGTGGTCATATGGCTGACTCACTGCCAGAACTTTGAACACTAAGCAATGATGTTGTGTTTACAAATGCAGGAATTTCATCCTTCTGAGTTGTTTGTCAACTTCTGTCAAAGTATGGACAGGTATTTTTCACATCAGACACTTTCACAATGAAATCATGTGAGGGTTCAAAACAAGGATAGCAGAAACCAATCAAAATCTTTCTGTTGGCAGGGGAGGGGAGAAAAAAGAATATGAGAATAAGACCCTCTTATTGCATCTTACTCATCTTGGTGAGAAATAACAGAGTGCAGTCCCATGCCTAAGACTGAGTTATAAATAATTGTCACTTTTGGCCTCGAGTAAAACAGACCATATGTCTACACTGCAGCCACCGCAGGTCGCGTGAGTAAACCTGAGTTAGGCTTGAGCTCTGTCCCAGGCCTGCCTTGGCAGCAGGGACATCAGTGCAAATTCACCTCTCCAATCAGCCAGCTCCTTTGGCAGCATCACTGTGGCACCCATGGTCTAAGCAGTGCCCAAGCCAGCTCACGGCTTTGTCTCTCTCTGATCCCCAGCTAGGTGTAGAAACAGTGAAAACAGGAAAAAAATAAGAGGGGGGTGCAGGAAAGGAACAGTGAAAGTTACAAAAGTCAGTATTCTCCAGAACAATTCATGACAGCTGCTCTGCATTAACCATTGAGCCACAGTTCAGGAGTACGACTCCCTTTGCTTCTGAGGGATCTCAGCCCATTGGTATGATCAGCCTTCCCTGCTTCATTTCTCCCTCCAAGCACAGCAGAGCTGGCTGCCCGGTGTGCTGCCCTCCTGCTGGTGCACTGCAGATCAGCTGAAACCTGAGAGGGAGAGGAAAGATAGCACAGCATCAAGGAACTCACAAGGGAGGAGTAAGCAGAGCAAGGTCCTGGATGACTCACAGTGGGGTTTCAGCGCTCACCAGGAAATGTGGCCACTGATTACTACAATTTCATTTGCAGTCTGAGGTGTAGGAGGCATGGACCTCTATATGCATGAGCAAATGGCAGTGTCTGAAGGCTGAACCACTACAGCTTTAGCATAGTATCCCTCTGTATTTCATTCCATGGGAAGAATCCTTTCATTAACTTCCTGCCAGAAGATACCAGTGGCAGAATAGCCTGGCATCACTTTTGGCACACTCCCTTATCAGTTCCATCCAACTCCTCACTCTCTTGTCCATCAGTCTCTGGGAGACTCCATGCTACATTTCTGTTAGTTGCCAGACAAAGGAGTACTCCATATCCATGGAGTAAGTAAGTCTGTCCGGGGGGGTAGGTGCAGTGCTGCCACTGAACAAAGTAAACACAGCAGAATATTTCACATCTGTGCCATACACAGTTACAGGCATAACCAGATAAATGTTAGGCTTACTCCAACGCAGGATTATGGAGCTGTTTGTCACAACAAAGCCAAATGAGTTCCATGTTACCTCCCTCATTCGCATGGCACGCACAATTCCTGGCTTTGGTGGATGTATAATTACTGAGAAGTGATTCAGGTGAGGTTTAGATCCTGCACTACGCATTTTGCTCCCCCCTTCCCCCAAGTCAGGGAAGTAAATATAGAAATAACTTCACAAGAAAATTTGAACATTATGTTGCTATAAAAAAATTTCAAAAAAGTAACAAGTGACTAATATTACTGATGTAACAAGAATATAATAGGTGAATTTCAGCATCATGTTACCTATGTCTTAGGGTATTAAGACGTGATGCAGACTTGAGAGCTTTAGGGACCTCTGATCTGTGTTCCATTACAGGGACATGAAAGCACTGTCTTATAAAAACAAGGGGGGAAATTAAATAACATTGGAGTTTTTAAAAAGTTGGTGCATTCGGTCACATTAAAAAAAAAGATCTATTCTTATTATATTTCTGATGTAATCACGAGCCTTCAGATTGAGATCTTGACAGAGTGTTACTGTACTAAAATCCATACTGAAAAGTTTCCATGGTCTCTTTTTCTTAAATTTAATTAAATTAAATTTAATTTTTTTTTTAAACAGAGCTTTAAACAAAGAAAAAAAATCTGGAAGTAGCCACAGGTGAAACAACACACTACTTTCCAGGACACCAGTCCAACTAGTTCCAACTGGATATAAGGAAAAACAAATCATCAGGAGGAAAATTAGGCATTAGAGCAGGTTGCCCAGGGTCATTGTGCAATCTCCATCCTCAGAGATTTTCAAGACACAACTGGATAAAACACTGAGTAGCCTGGTCTGATTTCAGAGCTGACCCTGCTTTTGCTTTGAGCAGGAAGTGGGACTAGAGACATCCTGAGGTGCCTTTTGACCCAAATGTTTTCTGCTCAGCTGAGTAACAGGTAATGATTCTGCTTTGTGGTGAAGCATTTTTTTAACATGTAGAATGGGGGTTTTCCTTTCTTGTTAGGAAAAGTAAAGCCTTTTGAATATTTGCATGAAAATGGAAGGTGTAGGAGTGTCAGCTGCACACATCTGAGCCTTCTGGCTAGGGCAGTGGCTCAAAAAGTGGGAGATCCAGCTTCACATCTCTGCTGCATGACTCAGAGTAGAAGTTTGCCCCCTGCACCACTCCAGATGGGTATCTAGTGTCACACCATTTGGATCCGTGTTTGCCTCAGCTTGCTCACAGAGGCCCTTGATATGTTTGTGGTCACCATTACGTTTTTGGCTCAGCAAGGCAGCACAGTTTGGGGATTAAGTCCTGAGCCCTCTGGAATCCAGCAGCAGTCAAAGGTGGTACAGTGCCTGCTGTGGCTTGGCCCAGCCTCAGACTGCTCTAAGCTGTTTGTGGCCCCTCTTTGTTCCCAGAGCAGCTCTCTGAGACTCCACAATAGCCCAAGAAAGGTCATGTTGCTGATTTTCTCCTTCTGCTGAGCACATGCCTGTCATGGCCTAGCTCTGCAAGGTAAGTATGGCATAACAAATGCCAGCATGCAGATCCCACACCAGTCTCCTTTGTCACCCTACAAACAGTACACAGAGATTGCAAAGGAGCCCTAGGGGGAGTGTGGTGTTTTCAGCATCTCTGAGAGCCCATTCAGTGCCCTTGGAGGCTGGCTATGCTGCACAGAGCCAAAAGTTGCCAATGGTTAATGCTGCCCCAAAAACTGTCTCCTTCTGTGCCCTCAAACACAGCATTTCACCTCTCTGTTGCAATTTTTTCATCTGTAAAATTGGGATAATGACATTTTGCTAACTCACAGGACTGCTGTGAACTTTAATTAAGGCAGGTTTTGTAAAATGCTGTAATGAGGGAAAGCACTAAGAACAAGTAGATTATTTAGTTAAGCTGGCTGGTGTGGTGCTGCCAGACTTGCCTGAATAACTCAGGATCTGTATGTACACACCAGATATTGCTATTCTGTACATCTCCAAAGATAAGCATTCCAGGGCTTGAGTCCTAGGCAGGCAGGCTTCATTTTGGGAGTGCCTCTCCTAAGAAGACTGGTGTGCAGTCTTGCCGAGAGTGACAGAACAGGTCAGGTTGAAGGGACCACAGTGGGTCATCTAGTCCAACCTCCCTGCTCAAGCAGGGTCCTCCTAGAGCATGTGGCACAAGACTGTTCAGATGGTTCTTCAATATCTCTTCAGTGAGAGAAGACTCCACAGCCTTTCTGGAGAATCTGTTCCAGTGTTTGGTCACCTGCACATGAAAGAGGTTCCTCATGTTCAGGTGGAACTTCCTCTCTTCCAGTTTCTGCCTGTTACCTCTTCTCCTACTGCTCAGCACCATTGAGAAGAGCCTGGATCCATCCCCATTACACCCTTCCATCAGATAATCAGAGATATTGATGAAATCCCCTCTTACATTTTTTTCCCACCTTCTTTTTCTTTATTCTGCAGACAGCAAACAGCTTTGGTTTACCAAGATCCACCTTAAAATGGAGTACAAATCCAGATGGTAGGATAGTCTGTGATACCAAGGACTGAATGCACAATATCCTTTCTAATCCCCTCTTTCTGTCTATAGGGAAAGCCACAGGTATATACAGATTAAAGGCAGGAAACCAAAGAATTTCTGTACCGCAGTGGCAGGTATTATAAGGTGACAGCATTGCATCCAAATGTCTTTTCCTTAGCGTGTGAACAGGAGTTTTGTGATGGAGTTGCGCTGTTTTGCTGCCACCACGCAGCCACAGACCCTCCTCTGCCATGGGCTATAACTTGCATAAGGTGGCTGAGGCAGAGTTTCTTGGAGGGAAGCAAGCAGTGTGTCCACAGTGTGCTGCAGAGGGATGGGAGGGGTTGCCCTGCCTGCTGTATCCAACTCTTCAAATGCACTCAGACTTCATTTTCTCTATGCTGGATAGCCAGACAGCAAGGCTTTGGGCATCTGGCAGCACTCAGCAGAGGGGTGACCATCACATCAATCCATGCAAACACAGTGGCTCACAGGTATGTGTCCATCTGGACGCTGTCTTTCATTTTGCACCTTACAGCACGCAGCAGGTGATGACCGTCATCCTCGCATCTTTCTTCCAGTTCCTCTGCTACTTCCTGGGCCAGGAAAGAATTAACTGCTGTGAGCTACACTGAGCAATTGAGCAAATGAATGGAGAAAGGCAGCACCAAGAAAGGGAGGACTGGGACCCAAGCTGCTCCTCTGGTCCCTCAGAGAGCAGGAGTCAGTAAAAGGGACAATGCAGGGACATTGTGCCTCTCTGGGGGAATCTTTCACTGTCGTTCTTCTACACCTGTAGAGGTAGGTGTCACCACAGCCTTGCCCAAGGAACATGGCCCTGGTCTACTTCCTCCCTGCTCACATGCTGCCTGGTTGCATCCCTTGCATGAGAAAAGACCAGTCCCTCCAGTCAATTCATCTGGAGCAGTGGTGAGGTCTGGGACTCCATATTCTTCTCTGAGGAAGATTTAATCTGTCTGGCTCTTAATACTACCCTGCTGCTCTTTGATCAAAGATTATTTAAGCTATTATTGAAATATTGTGCTCAGACTTCTATTATGGCTGGTATTCACAGAAACAATTCTCCTCACTAGCTGAGCAAATAATGTCGAGCTGTTTGTTTTAGACAGAATTCCACATATTCACTTTATGTTACTTTCACACTGCTGGTCACAAACAATGACACTTGTCTAGGGCTACCAATAATTACTGGGAATCATGTTTCAGCGACATTTCCAGCAAGCTTCTACAGTGAAAATTCATTTGCAGCACTTCCAATTCCTAAGCATTTCTTTAAGAATTAGACACCTGATTGGCTTTGGGGTTTTGTATTCTGATGAGTGCCAGACTTCCTCACTGTGTTTCAATTCTTTCCATTTTAACCATGTTTGAAAAATGTCTAACATCTAAATCAGTTTGTCTTTTGTCAGATATTGTCTGTAATGATCAGCAGCCACTAACCTGGCTGAATCCATGCTGTTTGTTGGCTAATTCTACTATGGACACCTTGGCTCCCAGGTATTCTCAAAGCTTCAGCATTAGCACAGTATCTTTTTTATTGCAAGATTGTTTAGAATAGCAAATACAGAGTCAGAGCAATGACCACAGACCAAGACTAAATGTTTGGTGTTGCTGCTCAGTTTAGATACCTGACATGGCATAGATGGACACGTATTTTCAAAGCAGAGTTACTTAGTCCAACCTGAAAAATCAAGCTGCTGATGTGAGCTATAGATCAGGCTTATGAAATTAGTAGATGCTATTGACAATCCTGGAACTTTGCCAGAAAAGTTCCTGTCAAGGTGGTTTTTTTGTTGTTGTTTCAATTTGGTTTAGTTTTTTTTTCAAGTGCTCCTGAGAATCATAGAATCATCATAGAATCATAGGATAGCTTGGGTTGGAAGGGACCTTAAAGATCATCTAGATCAATCCCTCTGTGATGGGAGGGATGCCTTCCACTGCAACAGGTGGTGGCTCAAAGCCCCATCCAAGCTGGCCTTGAACAATTTCAGAGATGGGACACCCTGCTCCCCTTTTTTGTTTTTTTTTTTTTTTTAATAAAGATTTAATAAAGTTGCTTCCAAGCTATATTTTGGAACAATTAGTGCACTTCAACTGCTGCCCCACTTAAAAGAGAGAATTTGCATTGTTGAGATTCATCATGCATTTGAAAACTGTTGTATGGAAAGTCTAATAATCCAAATTATTGTCTGCTAATCCAATTAGGCATTTTAATTAAACTGTTCAAAGTTCAGTGCTGCTGTGAGGCTTTATATCTGCCTCTTGGTTCATTTTATTTTATAATTTTTAGGTGTTATCAGATGACAGAGCTCTAGCTCAGAAAAACAAAGGTGAGGTGTCTGCATATTGGCATACTGAGTGGGCAGCTCTCAAACACTCCCGTCACTCTTTCCTGAACAGTCAAGTCAGATAAAATTGCAGATCCTATCATTAGCAAAGGCATCCAGTCCATTCCTCTGCCACTGGCCCACTCCTGGCTGTATATTTACTTCTGTTTCCTTGTGACCATCACCTAGACTTCAAATCCATTCAGAATACTTTTATGGGATCTGGGCCCAAACTGATGTAAAAGATTTGTTACATAAACTAGCAAAGCCCAGAAATAGACTGGGGGAGTGCACATGAACTCTGTTAATTCCACCTAAAAAAGGCAAACTGAAGTATACCTAAGCTGGAGTTGCTTTGTACTTGACAAAAGAGCCCTACTGTTGCTATGAACATATTATAAGTTTCTCTGTGTGTGAGCCTTCTGATCATTTTCCCATGGGAGAACATCCTTTTGCTGTCTTTTACTCTGTATAAGCTTTCTGTAAACAAAATATCTGTGTCTGTTCTTCAAGGACATGGAATTGGTTGGCCTCCTCCTACCTATGAGGAGACTGAAGCTGAAATTACTTTATCTTTCTGATATTGTAAACTATTCGGACACATTTTCCTGGACGAAGCAGCAGCAGGAGCATGGAATGCTCTCTGCTGAGCAGATATAGAAATATATTAGAATTATGGAGTCATTTTAATAAATCATTTTAGCCTTCTGAATTTGTCGTCAAGAGTCCTTTCTTCAATGCATGGACCACGACGATAGCCCTACAGTTTAAGCACACCCTTAACTCCACAACATGTCACGTTACATCTATTCTCATTCTTCTGGAACACAAGGAAGAGGAGAAGGATAACTCCTCAATGGCCAGATATGGGAACCCTTCCCCTTCATATGAGAAAGAGTCACCCACACAATACTCTCTTCTTCCTAAGCAAAGCTGGAGGGAGGCAGAAAACCAACCTTCCCAAGTGGAGAGGTCTGATGAGCTGTTACATCCCAGTGTGCTGCTTTCAGGGCCAGCACTTTAAGTTAGCAATCAGCTCTGCTCTGAGACTGCATCTTTCCTTTTCCCTATCCAAAAATAGTGCTGATTCTGAACCAACAAAAAGTGACTGACCATCCTCTTAGGCAAACAATATGACCATGACTATTCCTCCTCTGCTTGTTGATGGGATATGAGATCTTGCCTCCACTGGGTGGATGGAAACAAAAGCAGTACGACTCACTACAAGCATAGGAGTAGGACAGGCACTCATCTTTCCTGACACTTCTCAGGAGAAAGACTAGCAGAGCTTTAATTCTGCTCCATGCTTCTACAACAACACCAGTTGGATAAGAAAAAGAATAGACAAGCAGCTCTATATTTCTTTAATTTTATTATGTGGAGCTTCACTCTTTTCTTTGTCAAGTTCATATTGTCAGAATAATTTTTTTAAATTATTTTAAACATCAATTCTTTTATTTTGAGGTTTTTTCATTTTGAATGATCTTACACCTCCAAAGTCTCCTCCAAATCTGTTTCAGGAAGACTAGGAAGGGCTGTTTTCCTGCTGTGATGTGGGATATTAGACAACCATGCTGCTTGATGGGTGAAGAGCCAGGTTCCATGCTGGCAATGGGCTTCTCATCAACTGCTGATTGAGATTTGTGAAATTATACATTAGCTGATAGGCAAGATCTGTAATTGTGCTATGGCACAATTATAACTATAAATAATAACTATGACTGCCAAAGGAGGCAGTAGGAAGATTCCAGCCAGCAGACCACCACTCTTGTTAGCATGATCATTAGCTCTGTCCTGCAGCAGCATTTAGGATGTGCTTTACCTGGGACTGGACTTCAAGGCCACCCACTGCCACCAGCAGCCCAGCTACCCGTCTGTCACGATGTATTCCTGCTGTGGAAAGCTTGGTGTTGGTGTAGCACAGGTTGCAGTGTCTGCTAGTCAGTGGCTTCACTTCATACTAGAGGTTACTTAAGATCTGGAGGGTGGCCATCTCCCTGCTCATCCTTTTTCCCCATCTCCAGCAGAAGCAGCCAGGGAGCTCTTCTCACCCTTTCTGATGCATCCTCTGTATCTCAGAACTGGAGGCACTACCCCTGCACAGCTCCCAGCTTTCCCAGTTGGCTGGGCAGAACTCCAGTTTGGGATTCGGTTTGGGATTGCAGCCAGGTTTATCTTATCTTATCTGCAGAGGTTTTTGCCTGAAACCAGGCCTGAAGGGTTTTCAGTCCTCACAAGTGAGAGGGATTTTCTTTTGTCTGACTTTTTACCAGAGGAAGATATACCCTTCTGGGTTTCATTCATTTTAGGTAAACAACTCTCTAGTCTGTGTAGATGTGCCTCCAGGTAAGTATAGATATATTTTAGGAACTGAATAAATATCTCAGCTACACATTTGATCTTGGCAAGCAGGAGTTATTTCACCATGCAGGATGAAGATGGCCCTTGTAACATAAGTAGATAAGAGGCAACTTTCCAGATATACACCTCTGTTCTAACTTATACATGGCAGTGCTCCTTTCTGGGCTATCTGAAGTCTTGAAAGTAATTTCTTTCCATCCAACGTGCTTTAAAGGTTCATAGTTTTCACCCTTAGAAAAAACCAGAATTTTCATGATTGGGTCAGAGAAAGAATAAAATATTTGGTTAGTTTCTGAGTTTGGGGGAAGGATGATAAGCATGACGGTTAGAGACAGCACATGGTGGCACTAAGCATGGCTGGGTACAGTTCAATTTCTTCTGTTGCTCTTGGAAAATAAAACGGGATTACCTTTCTCCCCATGCCTAAGTGGGTGTTTCACAGAAACTGTCTGACTGACTGAGGGGGCTGGCCACATTCATCCAAAACACAATTTTCTGAGAAGCTGGTCTTTGAAAGAATATGTGCATCAACAAGTAAACATGTTCTCCATCCTATTTTTTTTTTTTTTAACCTGAGAGGTGAGTCCTTCTCCCACAGTGAAAGAACCCTTGGTAAACTCCAGCTTGGGAGCCCAGCCGCTGCTAATATTAGCTTGTGCCATTATGCAAATGTAGCCCTGGTGTTCCCACAGTCTGGGGAGGGACCCAATCCCAGCTTCCCACAGCATCCAACAGCTGCCTACAGCCTGGGCTCTGCCACCATTGAAGACTGCAGCACTTGCCTACACTTCAGTTCTGACTTGGGTTTTGCCAGCTTCTGTCACCGGATGTACTTGTTGCAGCTCTGTGCTCAAGAGTCTCCTTCTGCTCTGGTTTTCAAATGCAATAAAACATTAATTGCTGAGAATACAGAATTTCAGCTGTTAATGTTTAAGAAAGATGGTGAAAGCAAGATTTCAATCATAATGCTTTATCTCAATGCCTACACATAAACCTAATCCAGTAACTTTCTGTTTACCTTTTCTGGATAACTGTATAAACCTGCTCAGCAATTTCAAAAGACATTGAAAAACCACAAAACACTGGTTTTTTTTGGTTTTTTTTTTTTTTTTCTTTAAATTTAATCTCGCAGCAAAGCCTGAGAAAACATTAGACCTCCTGACAAAAAGTAAGCAGTCTGTTTCTCCACACTCCCACACTCAAGAGGTATTTCAGTAGTGCACTGAAACCCCTTTTCACTCAGGACAAACAAACTACATTGACAATTTCTCCACTAAACAGGATCCTAGCCTGGACACAATGGAACTTTAACATTATGGAATTCCAAGCTGATAGCTGCAAGTGTTTGGCTCAGTGGTTCTGGGATAAGTTTTGGGCCCTGGCTGAGATCGTAACATGTTGGTATGACCCTGTGGAGAACCAGGTCCTGAAGAGTTGAAATCTCTTTTTTTCCCACCCCTCTTCAAAAGGTCCCCTCACTTCCCCGGAGCACAGGAGGGGAGCAGTCAGTACCCCTCACCCTATCACTGATCCTCTTGCATCATGCAAGGCAACCTCAATGAACAAATGTTTACAGACCAGTCTATTCTCCCATTTAATTTTGCTCATCTATGATGGTGAGAATACTTAAATATCCAAACAGAGAATACTTATGGTTGCCTGCCTGTTAGCACAATTTTTTTACGCCTGCCTCTAAAACTGTAAACATGGGAATCAAACATCTGTTGTGCTTTCAGCAGGAAAAGAGATTACAGTGAGGTCCAACTACTAACATTCTTTATTTCTGGCTCAGATTTTTTTTAATTGCTAAGAGTTTTAACAAAATGATCTTATACACAATATAAAAGAACTTAATTTAAATAGGCATACAATTATTTTCACTACATCTTAATAATTTGAATGACACATGCCTTACTCTTTTATGAGCTGCCAGGGTAAAAAAATCCTGTCCAGCTCAGCAAAATTCTCTCTGCATGGCTTCACACCAGTGAACAGGAAAGGAACACTCCATGAATCTCCAGTCTTCACCTAAAGTTGCCCAGTGACTTTCAGGTCTGCAAATGCTCCTACTGTCAGGGTGTAAGACAAATATTTTCTGTGCTGCAAATGTTAGAGGAGTTCATACATTCAAACTTGTAAAGGAGTCAGAATCATGCCACTGCTTTTGAAAGCAAGGCATCCAGTCAACTGAGTTCATGTGTGGCTGAAGACACACCAAGTATTTTGGAGAAAATAAATATGGGTATTGTTGTTCACATAAAAATGATGCGATGTACATTTATTTGTTCATTTCCGGTAGAACTCTCTGTATCTGTCATTTTTTTTTTTAATAATTACTTGATTTTTAGACAGATTTCTTCTGCACTGTAACTGAGACTACACTTAAGGGAAATAGAGCTAAACAAAGAAATAGTTGTTTCTATCTCTTCAGCAATGTGTTGTAATATTGCTAAAGTTATCAAACTTTCTTATGAAAATATAAAAATATTTCTTTATAATTAAGTCATAGAATACATAAAAAGAAACTTATTATATTAATGATTTGTATTTTTAAGCTTCTCTGGCTGAAGATGTAGTAGCCAGCACTTTGCTGTGTGTTATGTAGCCCTGTCTTCTGAGCAGAAGCAGCCCTTCATGTTCGTATTTTAGAGGAAACATATCTTTATCACTGACTTTAGAAAATGAGAAAAATTAATTTATTTCTCTGCATGCTTGGGATTCACTGTGTTTGCTCCTGATAAATTAGGAGGATCTTTCTGATCTTTCTGCATACTCCAGCCAGGCTACATGACTTTACTTCTGTTTTTGGGAAAGGATTTCTGAAAACTAACCAGAAGTTTTTCCCAGTGATTCCAACTGGTAAATTGCCATAGGCATGGGAATATCTCAAGACAAAAATGATATGAACCCCCTTTTCTACCCTTCGGCAGCACCACAACCCTTTCTGTGGTGTAAGTGTCTCTCCACCTTACACTGCCATCGTCTGACAGAGGAGCCAGAGAGACTAAAAATACTGTTAAATAAAAACCCATTTATGTGACAAGAGAAAGAAAACAAACTCAGAAGAATGTTAGAGTGTTCTAATGCCATCACTGCAAGATGGCATAGGACATTGTGTGCACAGTCTGGCAATAAAAAGAGGAAAATGCTGGGCAAGAAGGAGCCTCTGTTGACAGTACATCTACATTATTAATATTTGATGGAGGAAGGGAAGGAGAGGAGAAGGATTCAGAATAGATTTTCTTCAGCTGTTGCTGTAGTTCTTATGAAATGAAAACCCCATAAACTCAGTAGGAAAGTAGCATATCAGGAAACTTTAATGATCAAGTAGATGTTAAATCACAAAATCTCTAAAAGATTTTCCCCTCCAGGTCACATATTATTAAGAGATATTGCTTTCCAATCCTATAATAGATTTTGGTTTTTTTTACTGGGATAAATTTGCATTTGTCTGACAATCTGTCTAGGAAGCTGAAGTCCATACACACAAGTCAGTTCATTAGGAAGTAGATGGTGTTGTTTCATTCTATACTCAGGTTATCAGTCAGATACAGATAACATTTTAATTAATATTTACATCCTAGAATGAGCTGTTTGCTGTTTAGGAAAATGCAGTTTATAAAAAACAAGAGTTACAGAACTTTCCTAGTTTATGAAACAACTTCATAGTATGTCAAAAAATTGGGTCCACATCCCTCAGGTTTCAGCAAAACCTGTGACAGATAATGTAAGATTAGAAATAAAAAATGGATTAAAAAAAACATTTATTTAAACTATTGGCACTGATGGTTCAGTCTTTCAGTTTGGATTTTCTTGTTAGTGGTAGGCACAGGACAAATAAACTGACTCAGCAGCCTTGTTAGTGGCTTCATCTTTTTTCCTTTTTGTTGCTTTTCCATTTTTGTTCCCTCAGAAATACTTTTATTGACTCATCTCTTCATTTGTTGACTAGTTTGCCTCCAGCAAGTTCCTCCTCTTGAAATACAGCACCCTGGCTGCCTCCTGTCCCTCGTTCTCTCAAACAGTTCAACAGCTGAAGAGCTGAAACGAGGAGGGGATCTCCTTTCTGCCACCAGCCTAACATCCAGGCAGGGGAGTACCCAGACTATCTGACTTATGCTTCTTTTAATTAACAAAATCTAACGTGATGCTTGTTCATTACAACCTTCACACCTTTTTTTATTGCTCTGTTGATTTTTAATACATATTGAAGGTTTCCAGCAGTTCTCATAAGTGGTTTGTTGCCCATCAGACCTGTACAAGGCATCATTCAGTGTTGCAGTGTCAGTCAAAGGTATTTTTGTTGCAAATTTTAGATCTTATTAATTCATGCACAGCACAAGAAGCCATGGATATCTATTTTCAATGGAGATATAATTAAAAGATGCCTAATTATGGTTAGAAAATATTCCTAGAAAACTTTACTCTTGCGGCATGTGATGTTTGCTTACAGGTAACATTCTGAGAAGTCTTCTGGGCTCAGCAAAGATTAATATCGAAACAGTTCACCAGTGGAAAGATGCATCAATTTTTCAGCTGAGCACCTGTTATCATTGCAATTTAACAAAGCATTGAAAACTTTTTTCATTAATGCTTTAAACCTAATCATAAGTTTGAATATAAATAATATTCAATATTATTTCTATGCATTGAAGTCAGTACAAATCTGATAAAACTCTCACTAAAGGAAAGAACATATGATTAAGTCATATTGAACCTGCTTATTAGATGGATGGGAGACATTATAAAGTGTTCACTCATCAATAAACATTTTCTTCCTGTAGATTTTCTAATGGAAAGGTTTTTGTTCCTTCATGATTACGAACAAACCTCTCTGGATATACAAGAACAGGTCTTTGAGTGGACACATTTATTCTTCAGTGAGCTACTGTTTTATTTATTCTGACAAAAAAAAAGGAATTTTTTTTCTGTATATATGGATTAATATGAACAGCAATAGCTGCCAAAATTTATGCCTACTGAAACACTGATATTCTAAATGGAGAAGTATTCATTTTTTTCTTAATGGAGGACTTTTGAAACACTTGGGGTAGAACATGATAAAGGAAAGTCCTGACTACCTATGATCATGTGGTACCTTTTGCAGGAATTCATCCACCAGCTCCAGCATCATGGCCCAATGATTTGCGTAACTCTCTGTCTTTTCAAATGCATATTTCCATTACAATTGTATGAGAGAGATTCTTAGTATTTTTCTCTGCTGTTAAACAGCTGCTGCCTTTCAGTGTTGGTAAGATAGTTCTACATATAATTTTCCTTTCTTCAAATGAAAGTGTTTTGGGAACCTCTCTAGATGAAAGATGGACAAGAAATGCAAATTATCCTTAGTCACATAACTCAGAATTACCTTTGTATTTTATTCTAAATCTGTATCTGGATATATAAAAATTCTGAAAACCGGTGACATTAGACCTGCTCATATAACTGACATGCTTTTGGGGAAAATAAAGAGATAGAACCGCCAGCTGCTGCATGAATGTTGTAATGTAATGAGTGCTAATGCTGAAAAATATCTCCTTTAATGAAATTCTTAATACAAAAAATTTGACTTGATTTATGTGTTTAGAAAAACAGCCCCAGAAAATTAATATCCAAAAGCTTGAGTGAATTTATGTCATAACTTCTCAAGTTTCTTTTTCCCCTAGTTTTATTAACATAGACATTTGGGTTTGCACCAATACTTGTTCTTTGAATCTGTTTATGTAAGTTTCCTCCAAGTAATGACTGTAACAAAACATACCCTGGCAGAACCTTGCAAAATATAAGCCTGTTTAAGTTACTCAGTAAAGATAACATTTCTTCAAAAATGCAGAAAAAGAAACTCTGGCTGCATGTAAATTAAATTTAGAACACTCCTTTGCACTCCTGGGAGGCCAGGAGAAATCCATAAATGTGATTGCAGTGACAGAAAGTAAAACAAGAACGAGGTCTCTGATGTCCAGGCAGCACATGCATGCCCTGTGCAGGAGAAGTCTCTTCACAGAACTGTCGATGGCTTTGCTCCCCCATCCCCATGACATGGCTGCCTCCATTTCCAAGCTTTCCAAAAGCTTCCAGACAAGATTTGAACAAAACCAAAACACTGAATGAAAGAGCAAGAATAAAGTGCCTATCAAACTTCTATGTAGTATTTTAGCTAAAAGCAGCAATAGGGGCTCCAATGGTTAGAGATTCTCCATCTTGCTGCTGCTACACCAATGTCAGGAAGGATTTTGGTAAATGCTCTCCCATTTACACACTGCTCAGCACCATGGCAAAGCCATGGATAAGACTGGTTACTTGCAGGGATTGCTACCAGAACTTCAATATGGGTTAGGAAAAATGGTTTGCCTAGGTCACCACCTTTCCTGTGGCAGTAATCAAATCATGGCTTCCAGTGGAGACTGGAATACTCCACGGGAGGTCGATGTTGCAGTGAAAGGCTATTTTGATTTAAAGGAAATGCCCTTAACTGCAGCACAGATGAGGACTATGGCAGTTTTGGCTTGTGTCTCTCATTGGAAAGCAAGCAAGTAGCAGGCACTCTGAGGAAGAGCTGCAGGACAGGGGCCAGCAAACCAAACCCCTTCAGGGCCTGTCCATTTGAAAATTAAGAGGGCATGTAGATGGCTGAAACATATATGTACAAATCTGAATATAAATGCTAGTTTAAATACTTCTCAAGGCATCCTCAGTACCGCTGTTGCTCAAGGTTTTTGTTTCACAGCTAAAGATAGCTCTGCTGGTAACATGAGACAAAATAACGGTGGAATTGTTTTACTCCAAGAGAGGCTGGGTACTAAGGAACCAGCTTTATTTCCTCCCACCACCATCTCCTTCTGAAAGATCCTTTACTGTGAGCATTACCTTGTATTTCTTAACATGAGCCTTAATGGGACCTCAGCATCCCTGTGGCAGTTCTGTGAATGCAGGACTGCCGCTGGGGTATGGCCATTGGCCTGTATCAGGTGTGCTGCTAATGTAAGTCAAGCAAGCCTACGTTTATGCATTTTAAAATACCAGACTCCTGTTTCCATGACAGAGCTTGAAAGAGACAAAGGGCTGAAGTCTCTCAGCTTCAGAGTAAAAAATATTTTTAGCATGGCAGAAGATTTGCTCGGTTTTCTGCCAGTCCAGTCCCAAGTGATGCAAGACCTCTCTTCCACCCCACTCTCCTTTGCACCAGAATTGCTGTAGCTCCCTCAAGAGACAAGAGTATTTCTGCTCAATTTCCAACTCTTAGGATAATTTGTGCTGCTTGTGGTATGCAAACGAGCTTTATGGGACTGGGATATCTTCACAGTGTTCAAAGCAGTGAAAGAACCCGAAGGTATACTGCACCATTCAGAATCTGAAGAAAATTAAAATTCTGCTCCTAATTCAAGGAAAAAAATGGTAAAAAACCCCATAATCTGTAATAAGCATCTGCTTTTGATTGTGAACATTAGCAGGCAGAGATTATCACCTTTCCACTCTGTTTCTATTAAAGCTCTTTTAGGCAGCCATAAAGTGCAGAAGGGCTGCAGGTAGATCTCTGCCAAAGATCATGCAGTTTAGTGACGGTCTTGGCTGATGAGACCCTTCAAGACGTGATCCAGGGCATTGAAGGAACATGGAAAAGGATGCAGAAGCAGCAGGCAGTTACCTAATACTATCAAGTCTCAATAAAAAATGACAAGCTGAGACATTTTGGCAGGCTTTCTGAATACTTAATAGGACAATGCTTGTGTAAACGGGCCTGGAAGTAAGGTTAAGAGAAATAAATACATAGCAGAAAAAAACTCCTGAACCCACACTTTAGAGGCAGCAAATTATTTCAGTTCAAAGCTCTTCAGATCATCACATCTGACCACAGGAGGATAGAATTAGCCTCACTGATTGTTTCTGCAAGACATGATTCACGTCCAGTATTTTATGTGTAGCAATTCAGCAATAACGCTCCCACCCGAGCCAGAATACATAAATATTTAACTTTTTGGCAGAGCGACCGTGAGAGTATTTGTACCTATGGATTTGCTGTGACAGATAAACAAACGCGTACTCCTTCCTCACAGCTATAGAAGCGAAGGGGAGTAAAACCCCGGGACGGTCGGGAGGATCTGGTTTTTCCACGGGGCCAAGTTCTCACAGCGGTCTCCTTAAACCACCAGACCGCGCTGATCGCAAAGGCAAATGCGGGGGCATTCCCACGCACCGGGCAGACGTGTCTGAGCACGGGGGATGTAGGCGGCGGCGGGAAAGGCAGTGCGGTGCCCTCCTCCTCCTCCTCCCGGCGGGATCCGCCGCTTCGGCCACCTCCAACGCAGGCGAGACCCGTCCTTCTGCCTGCGCCCAGTTCTCCATCCCCCCTTGTCTTTATTTCCAAATAACTTCCCCCGTCCCCTCTCCCGCCTGTCCGAAGGGGCGGAAGCGGCAGACGGGCGCGGGAGGGACGCGGGGCGGGGGCAGCGCGGAGAGCTCGGCGCGAAGCAGGGGCCGCCCGGCCGGGGGAAGAGGCTCCGCGCCCCCGCCGCTTCTCTCCCCACCGGGGGCGGTGGCGAGGGGCTGCCGTCGCACAGNGGCGGGCGGCGCTGCTGCGTTGCTCTGGGAGGCGCCGCGGGGCCGGGCGCGGAGCTGCGGGCTCGGGGGTGTGAGCGGCCGGGCAGGGCGCCCCCAGGATGCTGCGGTTCCTGCGCAGGACCTTTGGCCGGCGGTCGATGCAGCGCTACGGGCGAGGAGCCGGGCGCGGAGCCGGGCGAGGTGGGCTCGGCGGCGAGGGGGGGGAGGGGGGGGGGGGGGGGGCAGGGGAGGGGG